>NKZI01002158.1:0-144887 GCA_002370645.1 Metschnikowia sp. 00-154.1 | reverse complement strand
CTCTGGAAAGAGGAATGTTCGTAATCAGACGCACGTGATGCGTCCTATCCTGTATCGAGATTAGGTAAATCTCAAGTCTAACAATGTTAGATTCGACTTCGTGGCCAAGTTGGTTAAGGCGTGGGACTGTTAATCTCAAGATCGTGAGTTCGACCCTCACCGAGGTCGTTTATTTTTCATAAATTTTCTTTTTTTCTCGACCAAACTGATTAAAGGATTAATTTTTTTATTGTGATTATGATAATGACTGGTCAAGAATTGTATCGAAAGTATTTTTGAACCCTGTGGCCAAGTAAAAAGCTTATTTACGTGTCTCTGTATACATATTCGGATGTACTGTAAATTGTACAAATTCTCGGTTGGTGCACTTCTAGTGCAGTGGCTTAACCTTTCTCGGGGCACGTCGCATTTACCCGCCATCCAAAGCTGGCCCAGTACGAATCCGCGCTGGGAAGGCTGGAAATTCCTCATCGGAGTTTCAATGCGGGTGGGAAATTCGGTGGTTCTCCCCATCCAGCATGCGTGGCCCTGGCCGCGCGTGTCTCATTTGCTCGTGAGAGCTTCCTAGGCGTAAAACTTACGCTGGGCGCTGCCATCAGAAAACAAGCACCTTGGTGCATGGGAGGCGGCGCGGATGGTTGGTCTCTAGAGAGGCTGTTGAGTGCAATTTGCGACTTTGGCACCCGATACCGATCATTGTCCTGAGTTAGGTTTTTTTGAGCTCTCATTCTTGAGCCTGAGGAATCTTGAAAGATCTGAGAACTATGAGAAGTCCTGTGTAGATCGCACAAATCTCCAATTCTGAACTCCTTCTCCTTGTCCCAATGATCATTGCTAGCATCCGGAGAATCTTTGCCTCCTTCAGAACAGAAGAGGAGGAGAAGTCGTACTCACGAAGTGCCTTCTTCAACCTATTAGGGTTTTTGGGCAGTTGTGTGATTTTCTCTTTCGTGGCCCAGAAGTTGTCCAAACAACCCCAGATCTTGTGATGAAGACGAAGAGTGGAGGTGGAAAAAGAAGTGGAGAGTAAAGACGGATAGTGAACATTGAAGAATGGAAAGTGAAAAATGGAAAGTGAGGAAGGGAGGGGCATACGCCAATTCATAGCGTCAGCATTTGATTCTCTTATATACATGACCACGATCTATCCTAATATACAAACGAAAAGCTCTAGTCCGAAAAGTATCTGCGGCAGTCTCTCCATGGAGAAAGCTTAGTCCCTCAACAACACCTCCTTGGCCATTTCGTAAGCCGTCCACGAGATCGCAGTGCTCGGTATGTTGAAGATGATTCTGGGCTTCCAGCCTCTCATGAACGCATACAAGCCTCCTTGTTTGTACAAGACCTTGGCTGCACTGAAGAAGCCATTGACGTTTCTCAACGACTCGTTGGTCGACACTCCACGGGTCTGCAAGGCTGTTTTGATGCAGTCAAACGGATTGGTCAACGCTGCTGCAATACCTCCTGCAATACCTCCAGACACACAGTGGTAGTAAGGGTTATAGGTGTGGGTGGGGTTGAGCACGGAGGAAAAGTACTCGTAGAACCCAAAGTTCAAAGCCGCAAACGGGATGTTGGTGAACAAGGTGGTGGGGTAGGAAATGAAAAACGCACCCAAACCCTCTGTTTTGTAGATGGCCAAGCCGGTCTTCAAGAGCTTGGCGTTGGAAGTGGACACTGAGTTACTCATCTGCATTCTCTGCTTCAACACATCAAACGGCGTCATCAAGGCATCAGAAGCGGTGGTGGCCGCGATTCCAGCGCCCGACGCTATCAACGGGTGGTTTTCGTCGGTGACCCACTTGCTCCCGGAATTTCCCGTGGAAGCATTGGTCAACTTGCCCACCAAGTACGTCTTGGAGGCCTCGAACGTGGAGAAGTATATGGCGTGCGCAGGCCCGGCTCCGAGAACCACCGACAGCACGCCTCTCCACAAGGCATAGGCGCCCTCGCTAGAGCTGATTTTCGAAATGGACGAAATCACGGACTTGTTGAGTTGCGACGTGGAAGATATCACCTGCATTCGTGTTTTGATGGAGTCAATGGGGTACATGACGGTGTGCTCCATGATGCCGGCAAACGCACCCGCAGTGAGGTGAGCAGCTATACTAGCATCATCAGGAAGCGCCTCGTAGTCGATTTCCAAGGGGTCGACGCCAAGCTTGTGGGGTTGGTCGGCCATTTGATTTGCACTAGACGTCTACACTTTCTCGTAGCTGTCCGACAGGGCAGGGGCTCGGGGCAATTAGAGCACAGGTGAAGGTCACGGCTGTAGAAGAAAGCTGGAAGGGGACAGCCTTTTGAATAGCAGCAACGGCAGGCTTTATCCGAAGAGGGGAAGGCAGCTTTTTTATACAAGGGAGTGGAGACGGCCTTTTTATATAGACGCAACGACGGGGTACAAGCGGGAGAATTGACGGGATCTCTGCCAGCAAGCGGAGGAAATAGCGTGGATTGGGGACCAGAAGAAAACGCGATTAGTGCTCGAAGCGAAAAAAAGAATGAAAAATTCAGGTGAGTATAGAGTGGAGAGGAGCGCAAGCGGGGGACCAGGCCAGAAGATTTTGAAGGGGGGGTGAAAAAGAGTGAAGTGGGTGTGTTCTATTACGGGGGTAATTACTAGATCGGGAAGTTTTGACTTTTGATTTTACTTTGCATTTCCATTTGCTGGTTGCTTGGGAGATGATCGAGTTCGGACATGATACGAGCCAAATGAGATGCGGGCAAGCCTCGGTTCCGGGCCATATGCAGGCGTGGAGACAGACAGATACAGAGAGAGGAACAGATGGGTTTCTGATTTAATAGATTAGATTAGATTCTGGATCACCACTTGATGCATTCTGCTTTCTACATGACTGTTCTGCTAATTATTGCTTTAATACAGTACTAGACTGAATTTGTTGGTGGAATGGGATGGGGTCTATAATTCTATACTGAGCATTCTATACTAACATAGCAGTATGCTTCGCAGTGAAAGAGTCAGAGAGCTAGATCTGAACATAGGACTCAGTTCTTTACATTCAGTAGCACTGAGCGTAGAAAATCGTAGAAAATGGAAGTTGTCCAGAAACTAGAGTCCAGAAACTAGAGTTCAGAAACTAGAACTTCTTCAGAAACTGGAACTTCTTCAGAAATTGGAACTTCTTCAGAAACTAGAGTTGTTCAGAAAAAGAGTTATCTAGAGATTCTCCAACCTCAAAAGATAGAGGCTTGTTCAGGAACAATGGTCTTCACCTTTCCCGTGGTCAAGAACGACTGCACGTTCTCAAGCACAAACTTCTCCATGTTCACCAAGGCTTGCACCGAATGTGTGCCCATGTGAGGCAACGACACCACATTGGGCAAGTTGTATAAATCTGGCGACACCTCGGGCTCGAACTCAAACACATCGGAGCCAAAGGCCCCAATGTGGCCGTCCTTCAACGAGGCCGTGAGTGCGGCCTCATCAATCACTGCACCTCTGGCCGTATTGATGATCACCACGCCCTTCTTCATTTTCTTGAGTACCTCGGCATTGATCAAGTGGTGGGTCTTGGGGTTCAACGGAACACTGACCATGATGACATCGGATTTGGAGATCAAATCGTCGAAGCTCACATATTCCGTGTTACACTCCAAGTCCGCACTCAACTTGCTCCGGTTGTAGTAGGTAAACTTTTCAAACCCAAAAGGCTCCAAGCGGGCGCGGATGGCTCTGCCAATGCCTCCCATTCCCAAGATGCCAACCACCTTGCCCTCAGGATCATAGCCAAGTCCTGCACCTCCCGACTTGCCCGTGGGCCATTTGCCTTGCACCAACAAGTCGTGTCCCTCCTGGAAGTTTCTCATGGCTGCAAGGGTCAAGTACACCGCGGTCAAAGCCGTAGGGGCTTCCACTGGGTCTGTGATATTGGAAACCTGAATTTTTCTATCGGTGAAAGGCTGCACATCAATTTGGTCGTAGCCTGCTCCGTTATGGGAAACACTCTTGACGGACTCGGGCAAGTGGGACACCAACTCCGCATCAAAGCGGCCCGTGTACTCGATCGACTGGAAAGTCCGAGCAATGCTGGTGATGTCCGAGTACTTGCTCTTCAAGTCCAGGAAAAACTCTTGTCTGTTCTTGGACTCACACATCACCACGTCTGCAATGTCACCCAATTGCTTCCAGCCGTCTTCACTGGAGCTCCAGTCTCCGAGTCTGAGGACCTTTGGTTTAGTGGCTGCCATTTTGTATACGAGAGAGTTTGAGAAAGTACGCTTAATCAGGCGGGGAAATCGAGCAGAAAGCGGAGGAGAAAGTCGATGAGAAAATCGAGGACAAAATATGTGTGAGAGCATTGCTAGTTGTTCCGGCAATGGTGCGTTTAAATAGTTTGCGTAGACGTGCTCTCGGGTTTCTTACCCCCACACGGAAGACATATCCCCCACGCGCAAAGGGCCCCTCCCCCACGCTGCCACCACCAACTACATTGCAACCAATAATTCCAGTAAGCTTGTTTCCACGCACGTCCTCGACCCAATTCGGAATTCGTTTTCTTATTCTTCTTTTTGATCTGACTTCTTCTGGGCTTCAACGGGCTTATCGCGTGGAGGCCTCCGATAGTGTGTGCAGGCCGAGAAGCGTAGATATGCCTAAACGGGCTCGACGAGCCGAGACCACCGAACAATACTAAACAATAAGATTACAGACAAAGAAATTGATTCTTATTATCATGGGTTATTATTGTGACAGACTAATTTATGAACTATAGGTTTATTATGATTTCTGAATGATCTATGTATTGTGAACTGTTATGTATTAACTGGTATGGATTATGAGCTGCTATGTATTAACTGGTATGAATTATTAACTGGTGTGCATTATCTGGTATGAATTGTGAACTACTATGAACTACCATTAACTATAGTGTAAACTATGTATGTATGACCTATCATGAAATATGTAACCCTTTAGACCAATTCTAACCACCACTCGATGAAGAATTATTGGGAAATATTCCTTACCAGAAATCTTCTCTCGAAACTCTGGTTTGCCTTGACTTGTGAAATATTGAAAAATTCAGTGGGAATACGCACCAGTTTCTTGAGCTTTCTATGAACATTTGATAATTTTTGCAGTAGCTTTATATAGTACAGCACTAGATTCATATAAGTACAGCACTAGCAACTGAACTGGATGATATACCAAACGCCTGTACATAACATAATAAACAAAAGGGGAACATAATTTCGTACATAATAGATCAATGCTTTACTAAAAGAAGTATTGGTTTGATATGTGCAGTAAATCTTGACACTGCCAACTTCACCTTAGTCGGATCGAAAAAGGCTGAAGTGGTGAATGCTGAGAATGGGTCTTTCAAACGCCTCTGTATTCCACTTTAAGCTAAAAAACTTCATTATGCTTTTTGTCCTTTGATTATCTAAGTAGTGTCTTGTCTAATTCTGCCTACTGTCTATGGCCATGTCTATAGAAAACAGACTACAGACAGACTATCAAATTTATTTTAAATACTCTTTTCTTGACTCCTTGAATATCAGCAGAATATTTTGCATTAGCTGTTTAGAGTCCATATTCGGTACATTGCTATTGCTTTGTAGGATACACTAGGGTATTAGCTGATGGACTATAGACTATAGAGTATAATATTTATAATGTTTATGCTTTATGGGATTTATGGGCCAATAGCATATGGTTTAGATATATTCCCTAGTGCTCTGGCCTAGTCTAGTATTCTATTCGTATGATATACTAGTTATGGTTCTGTGAGTATTCTGATGGTTAAAAATGGATATCAGTGGGAGTATGTGTTTATGGTATATACTATGATCAGTTTGAGAAGGCTGATTATTGCTGAAAAGGTTCCAATGATGTCTATTAGAATATATTTTAGACCTTCTTAAATGGCCAGTTAAACCCTACACTAGACTCTTTTGTTCACATGGAGTGACGATGTGGTAGTCAGAGAGTCAGAAGGGCATACAGAAGGAAAGGTTACTGTTCTACACTGTTATAGTATTCTACGTTAGATTCTTGTGTAATGTTCAGGTACTCTGTTTACTATGTTCATTCGCCGATGGTCTCCCAGAGGGAGTATTTTGGCTACTTAAGTAGCTGACAACGTCATCGCCTAGTCAACTGGTTGTTGCTAGGTGCAAGCAGGAAAAATCTCCATATTCCATCCTGGTTCCTCGGGTTTATCACATTCTCTCCTGGTACCTCTTTCAATGATGTTAGAGGAGTTGCACGTCTAACGGGTTTAGTGGAGTATAATTCTGTTCTTATGGAATATCAACAAATAGAGTAGAGAAATACTAGGAAATGATGGGATTCATGACGCCAAAACAAAGATATCTACAAATATAATATTTATAGCTCATAAAGTTTCATCTCTAAATTATGAACTGGTATAGATTATGAACTGGTATAAATTATGAACTGGTATAAATTATGAACTGGTATAAATTATGAACTGGTATGACCACATTGAACTATACGGTAAACTATATATGTACGACCTATCATGAAATATGTAATCCGTTAGACGTATTCGAACCACCATTCGAAGAGGGGTTATTAGAAAATATTCCTTCCAGACATTGGGTACTACTACTATTCTATTACCATAGTAGTCTACTACTAATGTACTACTACCACTACCACTGACTATTACAGGCTACTTCTCTTCCCTACTCTATTAATTCATTAATGTTAATAATGGTGTACTATGCTATGATATGCTATACTCCATCTCCATCTCCATTTCTATCTTCATGATCCTCGTCCATATCCTAATTAACTCATCAGAATATTGTCTAAGAGGAATATACCAAGATGTCCTATCCTCCCAGACCCTCAAGAAACAGCTCACATGTATCTCATTAAGTATTTACCTATCTTGACGAGACTATGGACTTTATGACTTACAGTCAATATATATCACTGGACTGTACTCCTTGGTTATTGAGAGGACCACCTGATGTACCTATCACCCAGGTACAAGGAGTCAAGTAATCTATAGAGTGAGGTACGGTATACAGACTGTCGAATAAGATGTAGACTGTTTAAATTATGTTTCACCTACGAACTGTATATGGAGGTCGGTTGAGCCTGAACTCGAAGGCTTGGTGGTTGTGTAGATACCTGACTCTACTTCGTGGTTATGAGCTAATGGGATTATGGTTATGAGCTAATGTGCTTATGGTTATGACCATGGATAAACTTTGGGATACAATAGATTATTGGGACTTTGGTATTTATTATACTATAAATATATTCCATTATGAGCTATCACTACAAACTGCAAGATTGTCAAATATCAATTATTGTTCAAGTAGGCTATATGTCCTACGTTATATCAGTTGGCTTTTAAATACTTCTTAGTTGCTCGCAAAGCACACAGAAATGTGGCTCAAACAACAAGATGACTGCCACGGTACTTGAACGAGTCCGAGTACTTGTGTCTGGATTCCTCGCTGGTGGAGGCAAACTCTCTCTGAGGGAATCCCTCGAGCGACTTGCCGTATGTGGCAACAGAGTGTGCAATCAACTTGGTGTTGGTGAGCCAAGCAGTGTAGTCGGGGTTTTGCAAGTCGTCACACAATTGGTGGTAGCATGGGTCGAACCACTTGCCAGCCTGGCCTCCAAACTTGGCCACTCCTTCTTCGCTCTTCACTCCCTCTGCTCCTGTAGCAATGCCTCCGGCTGGGATTCCTGCGTCGATGAATCCCACATAGTCCGATCTACCGTCAAATGGCACGAACGTGTAGTTCAAGTTGTTCGCTTGGTACCACTTGACGTAAAGGTTCTTCAAGTCACCTGACCCGTTGGGGTGGTCCTGGTTGTTGGCGTCATACACTTGGTATTCGTAGTTGGGAGATGCCATCATGTCATAGTCCATAAAAAGACGCAACTTTTGGTTCTCCAGAGGCAGAAGGTTGTTGGCATAAGCATAAGATCCCAAAAGACCTTCTTCCTCGGCTGCCCACCATGCAAAACGCACGGCATTGTTCACTTTGAAACTTGACAACTGCTTGGCCACCTCTAGCAAAGAGATGGTTCCGGAACCGTCATCGTTAATACCTGGGCCTTCGCTCACAGAGTCAGAGTGGGCTCCCAAGGAAACAACGTTGTTGTGGTCACCACCTTTCGTCTCGGCCACTACATTGATGGTCTGGATCTTCTTGACGTACGAGTCCACATACAAGGTCGTAGGGATCTTTTGGTCCGGGTTTTTCGTCAAAGCGTCAATATATGGTTGAGCGTCTACCCGGCTGATGGCAACAGTAGGCACTTCCTTCCCCGTGGGCTCACCCAAAGTACCGTGCAAAGGAGCATCTTCATCGTAGATAATAAGACCGGAGGCTTTGATCCGTCCCGCAACAATCAGCTTCTCCGAAAAGGGACACACTCCTCTCTTTACTAAGGCAATATCTCCTGCAATAAATGACTTGGGGTAGTCCATCTCGTCACATCCATTGTCACCAACCAAGACCAATTTTCCGTGTACAGGCTTTTTCTTTGGCGTAGGAGGCGTCAAAGAAAGAGCACTGACCAGCTTTGGCTCAACACCATCGATGAGAAGGGAAAAGGACTTGACCTTGCCATCAAGAGCATCAAACTGCTGCACATCATAATGGTAGTAATTTGAAAGCTTGTGCAACTCTCCAAGAATGTAGTTGACAGTTCCCCAGTGACCCTTTGAGCCAATGACTCTGGTGGGGTGGCCGTACTCTTTGGTGGAGTCACGAGCAATGGCGTACAACTTTTCTGCCCTCTCTCGAAGTGCATCCTCGGTGATGGAGTCTTGCAATTTCTGACTGTCTACCACTTTTTTAAGAAACAATGGAACATTGGCAGGCGATAATAAGTCGTTTATTCTGGTGGCCACTTGTCTAGAGATTCCTCTAAAGAAATTAGCGATGGCACTCCCCTTATGAGCACCAGGTGAAGCTTCGTAGCGTGGGTCTGAATTCTGGAGCTCGGCCAATTTGCTCTCTATACTTTCAGATGGATTCGATTTTGGAGAGTCAAGTACATTTGGCCGTGGAGCTTCTGGTGCTGCAGGTGCATTAGGTTTTAAAGCTTCTGGTGCTGCAGGCGCATTGGGTTTTGCAGCTTCTGGTGCTGCAGGTGCATTTGGCTGTGGAGCTTCTGGTGCATTTGGTTGCGGAGCTGCTGGTGTGTTTGGCTGTGGTACTGCTGGTGCATTTGGTTGTGGAGCTTCAGGTGTGTTTGGTTTTGGAGCTTCAGGTGCGTTTGGTTTTGGAGCTTCAGGTGCGTTTGGTTTTGGAGCTTCAGGTGCGTTTGGTTGTGGTGCTGCTGGTGTATTTGGTTTTGAAGCTTCAGGTGCTGCTGGTGCATTTGATTGCGGAGCTTCAGGTGTGTTTAGTTTTGGAGCTTCAGGTACGTTTGGTTGTGGAACTGCAGGATTTGGTTGTGGAGCTTCTGGGGCATTTTGTTTTGGAGCTTCTGGTGTATTTGGTTGTGGAACTGCAGGTGCGTTTGGTTGTGGAGGTGCAGGATTTGGTTGTGCAGCTTCAGGTGCATTTTGTTTTGGACTTTCGGTGGCGTTGGGTTTTGGCGTTTCAATTGTGTTTGGCTGTGGCTCCATCACCATGAGCTGCTGTGGCTCTTTCTGGAGAAGAAGCCCCGAGCCATGGTTGGAGGCCTGTCGAGCCAACGGATCCGTGGGCAAAGTGTGAGCAACTGCGAGCACCGCAAGCGATGCTATCGTGAGTTTCATGGTTTATTTTGTGAAGGGCTTTTTTAAAAGTGCTTCGAAATGTGAGGCGAGGCGGGATAAGTGCGTCTTTATATACGATTTCTGGAGGAGCCGTATGCCGCGCGCTGGTGCGTCGAGCTTGTATCGCGCAGAAGATAAGTATGCATGCTCTGCAGCTGAGCCAATAGATCCCCGGCGCGGCCCAAAACTTTACAGCCACTATATACTGATCGACTCCAATCCACTTTTTACCACCGAGCCCAATGTGATCTGGAGCAGGAGCCTTTTTGTGAAAGTCCAAATAAAAACCACAAAAAGTTCAAGCGAACGTACTTATGTGGATGTCCCAGTCCTGGTTATTTTGCTACGCGATTTCATGTCCACACTTTTATCTGCGCGAGTCAGCAGCACACATCGGAAAAATCAGTGGTGCAATTGCCTCGGACTGACCAACACTGCAATTTCCATGGATGGCCTCTCGATAAGCCCGTCCCATATTCTCCAAAAAAAAAAAATAGCACCATGCTGCGGTTACCCCCATGTTTATAACTAGAAGCCATTCCGCATAAACTGTTGCATAAAGTCATTCATGTGGAACTGGACATTATGCTGTTGATGGTATGCATGTCCGCCTCTGCCATAAGAATGTTCTGCTCCTCCACGGTCATAGTCGGCTTTGGAGCTTGGATTGGAAAGTACTTCGTAGGCCTCGTTGATGTCTTGCATTTTGGCCTCGATGGCTGCCTCGTCGAGTTTCCCTCCCTTGTACTTATCGGGGTGGTACTTGAGCGTCTGCGTTCGGTAAGCTTTTTTGATAGTCTTTTCGTCCGCGTCCTTGGAAATGTCCAAGATCTTGTAGTAGTCCTTGGACCGATCGAAATGCGATTGTTGTTGTTGCTGCTGGTGTTGCTGTTGGCGGAACTGCTCTTGTCTCTGTTGTTGCTGCTGGTAATACCTCTGCTGCCGCTCCCTTTCTAATCGTTCTTCGTGCTCTTGAATCACCCGGTACCGCTTTTGGAACTTGTCTGTTTTCTGGACGTTTTCGCTGTATTTCCCAAGAATATGCTTGGCATCTTCGTACTTTCTCTTGCTCAACAACGAGTCCACCTTGGCCAAGTGTTTGGGTAAGAAAGCCTGGCCGTCCTCGGAGACTTTGGCACAGAGTGCTTTTCTGTCGGGGGATTTGGCCTCGATGCTCAACTCACATGCAAACTTGTTCAACACCTTGACAAAGGGAAGCGTGTCTGGATTTATGCCAGGGAATTCAGAAGTACAGAAACTTTTGGCAAGGTGTAGAAGGTACTCCAAGTTGGTCTTGACATCCAGGGGCAACTCTTTCATTTCCTTCTTGGAGAGTTTGACTGGGCTGGCTAGGTCCTTGTAGAGAGTCGAGCCGAACTTCAACGCCAACTTCTCGTCGGGCACCACGGCCTCTACTCCTCCGTACAAGTACTCGTCCAAAACAAAGTACTCCTCGTAGGCCTTGAGAATGTTCTGCAACTTGGAGTACACCTTGCTTAGCCTTCCGCACGACTGGAACTCATTGTCTATCCGTAGACAGCTCTTGACGGTGTTCCAAGCATCCAGGAACTTGCCCTGGGTGAAAAGAAGGAATTGAGAGTGCACAGAGTACTTGGCCAAATCCCTGGAGCCAGAAAGACGGGTCACTTTAATGTAGTCTCTCGCAAGGTCATCAAAAGAGATTTGTTTGCCCCTTGCGGCCTGGTACTTGGCAAGGCGTATTTTGAGTTCATGGCCTGCAGCGGAGTCTGGAGCCACAGCAATGAGTTTATTGTCGATTTCAGCAGAGTACTCATCAATAGTAGCTTCCTCAATGCTAGTGTCCAGAGCAAGAGCAGAGTCAATGGATCTATAAGTGGACTCCCATTGTTCCATCTGTCGAAAAACTTCAGGCAACTTGTCTTGGGCAAAGTTGGTCCGGATATCAGAGAACAGACCCAGTTTAAGCCACATTTTCACCAATTTATCTGCCGCAAGAGAAAATTCGGGGTCCAACTTCATGGCCGCCAATAGATCCTGGGCTGCCAAGTTGTTCTTGTTGATGCCAATGGCCACAAGAGCTTTTTTATAGTAGACCTGGGCTAGCGTGGCATTCAGAAGCGAGCCCGAGGCCTCAATGTCATGGATCAAGGAATCGTATTCATTGAGCACATTGAAGCTGGGGCCCTGCGAGAGAAGCAAGCTCTGGGCGCCCATTATCCTCTGATTGAGCTCCTGGGGGTCTGCAGCCACTTTGACGAGGATCAAGGCTAGGGTGACTATGGTAGAATACTTCATGGTGGGTGCGGAGAAGAGTGCGTTCTGCGTAGGCCTATATATATGTCTATGTATTACCTACGTGTTCCGAGCCTGCATCCAGCACCTCACAATGGAACCTCCACGAACTCCACCCCTTTGGCATGGACAATGCAAGATTTGTATGTAGACCCTGGATTTAAATTCCACATCACACCCGATTAGATCCAGACTAGATTCAATTCACACCAAAATTCACATCCCATTTACATCATATCTTACGCTCTTATCTCATGTGACCAAGAATGTATATTAGTATACTCTAATACTACAGATTCGACCTCTATAGAACTGGTAATACTGACCCTACTACTGACTATACTACTGACTAGTACTACTAGTCTGATAGAGTCAGTATTAGTATAGGCAGTAGTATTAGGTCAGTAGAAATACTAGTATAGTAGTACTGTCAATATAGTAGTATTATAGTAGAGTACTTAAGTGTACTAAACCATTGTACCAGCTTATAATACTGAAACATGATAGTAGTATAGTCATTGGAAAGTTAGTAGTACTAGTAGTACTGGTGGGGCACTAGAGTACTAGTAGAGTAACAGTAGAGTCAGTACCTTACTAGTGTAGTATTAAGTATAGTAGTACTAGAGTATAGTAATACCAGAGTATAGTGATACCAGAGTATAGACTAAACAGTAGTAAAGCAGAATATTATAGTCATTGGTATAGTCAGTGGCTAGTACTAGACTATAGTAGTGCGAGTTTAGTAGTGTGAGATTCTTGTTAGCACACTTAATACCTAATCGTTACTATATTCGTTTAAGATCCCTTGAAGAAGAAATCCAAGCGGCTTGTATAACTTTTTAGGCAAAAAAGTGGCTTTTGAGAAACTTTTCACCAGAACAATAAGGTGGTTGTTCTAACTCAACGGCGTTTTGCAATGCCCACTGTTAGGATTGGATGGCCTAGGTTTTATATTACCTCCATGAGTAGTGCCCAGTCTATAGTGGATCTAACGAGTGTAGTAGTAGTAGTAGTAGTAGTAGTAGTAGAGCCAGTAGTACAGTGCTAGTTTAGTGTACTATGTAAGTCAGTAGAACAGCAGTATAGTACTAGGGTAGAAGAGTATTAGGGTAGAAGAATAGAATAGCCAATGGCATAGTTAGTAGTATGGTAGTCAGTAGATGGTAGTAGTGTAGTAGTATAGTAATAGAGTATGAGACTAATAATAGTAATACTGTAGAATAGTAGTGTAGAGTAGTAGTGTAGCATAAATCTCCATGACCATTTCATGCTAAATCTTAAATGTTAATTTCTTATCTATCCGTAATCCTAACCATTCATCTGTACCATCTGTTTCATTAGTGAATATTGTCATTGTCTTCCACTATACCCATTACCATTCCGTGGTTCAATAGTGTTCACAGTGTTCAAAGTGTTCAGAGTGTTCATAGTTTTTTAGTAGTTTTTTGGTATCATTAAGGTAGAGTCTAGTCAGTAGTAGAGTAGTACTATAGTCAGTTTTAGAACCATAGTAGCATTAGCAGTATTGTAGTAGTACAATAGTTAGTGGTATAAGATCATAGTACCAAGAAATGTAGTAGTATAGTCATATTATGGACAAGTGTACTAGTACTATAATATACTATAGTATAGTATAGTAGTACAATGTGGGAGTACAATATAGTAGTACATTTGAGTAGTACAATTCATTAGTATAGTATAGGACTGGCATAGGACTACAATAGAATTGGAGTAGTACTATAATAGGACTAGTATAATAGTTCAGTACAGTACTAGAGTTCGAGTACACTTACATTAAAGCGTGACGTTGGCTATAGTGATGAGTAGATGACGTGGTACCTACAACTGATACAATAGCCTGGTAATGTTTCTCAAAACCCATTGTAAAGTTCAGTCAGCGCAGATACCGAAGGTTCGTCCATTTCAATGATGCACCGAAAAACTCGAAGAGGTCGTTAGATAGGGTAAGGACAATTTCAGTAATGACTAATATAGTGTTAAGCTAGTACTCTGCTATTCTATACTACTACTCTACTATACGCTACTATACTACTCTGCTGTACTATACTCCACTATACTATACTCCACTATACTATACTCCACTATACTACTCTACTCTACTACTCTACTCTACTACTATACCACTATACCACTAACTAAGGCTATAGTGTGCGCTTTCTCTACTACTGTGGTGATCCTGGCCACTATTATCCTAGATATATGTACTACTGATTACCACCACTTCCTCATACACATAACTTACTACAGAAACCATTATAGACATATTATGGATCTACATTCTGATGAAAACATGACACCTTAGTCATATAGACATTGACATTAGTCATAGAAATTAAACATTGGTCACAGAAATTAGATATTGGTCATAGAAATTAGACAGTCTTGACAGACCCGGTTATTGTTCTTGGTTTGCATCTCGTCAATGCTTCAGAAGAGACTGGGCTGTGAGCTACTACTGAGTAGTAGCAGTTGGGACCTAAGTAGTGTAGTATCTAAGGCCCGAGTATACTCTGTTCTAATGCGCATGGACTTCCTATATAGCTCAACTACTTAAAAAGCTTAGCCAACGAAACGGCCCCCTCGTCGTTCTTGGACATGACCTTGGCCACCGCAAGCTCGAAGTCCTCTTGCGTCACGTGTATTCTCCGTTCTCTCAACGCATACATACCGGCTTCAGTGCATATACCCTTAACATCAGCACCCGAGCAGCCGTTCATCTTCTCTGCGATTTTGCGCAAGTCAATACCTCTGGTCAAGTTCATGGACCGGGAGTGGATCTTCAAGATATCTGTGCGCGCGGCCACGGTGGGGGCAGGGAACTCGATCTTACGGTCAATCCGTCCCGGTCTCAACAATGCGGGGTCCAAAATGTCCAATCTATTTGTAGCCATGATGATCTTGATGTCTTTCGAACTCTCGAAACCATCCAACTGGTTGAGCAACTCCAACATGGTTCTCTGGACCTCCGAGTCTCCTCCCGAAGAGCCCTCCACTCTGGAGGACCCAATGGAGTCGATTTCATCCATGAATATAATGGAGGGTGCATGTTCGCGGGCCATGACGAAAAGCTCCCGCACCATTCTAGAACCCTCTCCAATGTATTTTTGCACCAACTCCGATCCAGACACACGAATGAACTTACAGTCGGTGTGATGGGCCACGGATCTGGCTAAAAGCGTTTTGCCCGTACCAGGAGGACCGTACAAAATCACACCCTTTGGTTGAGCAATTCCCAAGCTCTCGAAAAGCTCGGGGTGCTTCACAGGCAATTCAATCACCTCCTTGATCTCCTTGATTTGCTTGTCCAAACCTCCCACCATGTCGTACGTGGAATCAGGCACTTTCTCCACCATCATCAACGACACCAACGGGTCGATTTTGTTGGGGAGAATCTTGTGCAAGTCGTACGAGTCCGACTTGAGACACACCCGCAAGCTGGGAGTCAACTTCTTGATGTCAATATCCTTGGTGATGTTGACAATATACTTGCCCTCGGGGTGGATCTTGACAAGAACCTTCTTGAGGCCCATGACCTTGACCACCTCACCCACGTAGGAGCCCGGTTCCTGGAGGAGTCTCAATTCGTCTTTTAGCTGGCGCACCTTGGAGTTGAGTTTGTTTCTTTGTGCCTCCAATCTGCGCAAGTTCTGGGTGGTGGTTTGGATCTTGATTTCGGCATCTTGGATCTGCTGCTCGAAGTAGGGCTTAATTCCTCCTTCGTGTATATAAGGTGCTTCGACTGCCGTCATGGTGGTGTAGGTTTTAAACAAGAGTATTTGCCCTCGTAGTCTATGATGGTCGAACGCCCGCACCGCCGCGTCTATGCAGGAGGTCCCATTCCTATACCAATTCCCCCCAGTGTCTTCATTATTGTACAGGTTTTTTGGTAAGGTTGACTGTTGGAATTTTCTTGAGTCCCTCTATTAATTCATACCTCTTGACAGTATTCAATAGCTGTGTAGTGTGGTGAGTGTAATGTGGTGAGTGTAGCGTAGTGCAGTGATTGAGCATTGTAGTAGTGAGCAGTGAGCAGTGTATGACTCAGTAATGTAGCATTATATCAGTAAGTAGTAATAGTATTTATATCGAATGTAGTACAATACAATACTGTGGTGGTAGAGTTATACCACCATTGACTATTTAGTATTCATGAGTGAAGTATATGTGTAGTAGGTACATTATTAGCTACTATAGTAGCGTAGAGAGGTAAGCAGTATACACTGGGGTATATAATAAAGTATTTAGATCGAAGCATAAACAAAATATGCAGATCAAAGCACGGATCAGGTATCATATGATTAAAGTACTATACTAA
Source organism: Metschnikowia sp. 00-154.1 (assembly GCA_002370645.1). Classification (NCBI taxonomy): domain Eukaryota; kingdom Fungi; phylum Ascomycota; class Pichiomycetes; order Serinales; family Metschnikowiaceae; genus Metschnikowia; species Metschnikowia sp. 00-154.1. The sequence continues at coordinate 128,549 of NKZI01002158.1, read as the reverse complement.
AAAATTATTATAGGTATCTAGTATATTTTATTTTGGTGTGGAGTTTAGAGTGGGTGGTGGTGGATGGTAGATGTACAGGCCTGAGAATAGATAGTGCGCAGTTCCAAGACAAGTTAAGTGTGGAGAGTACATGGAACTAATCAAGCTTCTACTATTGGCAGCGTCCGCCAGCTGCGTGCAGCAGTTCTGTAAATGCCAATGTCTTGAACAGAGTATCACTAAGAAAATTGACGAGTGCAGTTCTTGTACTAAGGAGTGGTGTATCCAGCAGAACAAGGACATCTGCCTGACGGAAGAGGTGGCGGACTCGATCATCATCAGCTGCTTCCAGAACGAGTCCACCAAGGAGCACGTGATGGTGTTAGGGTTTACTATAGCGGTGCTTGGTCTCCTTGGCAACCAAGTGTATCAGCACTTCAAAGGATCCAGACGCCTATGATCAGCACTCAGTTCATAGTTTAGTTCATACTTCATGGATTTCATGGTCTGTTCATGGAGTGTTCATGGTTCATGGAGTGTTCATGGATTTCATGGGGTGTTCATGGATTTCATGGGGTGTCCATAAAGTGTCCATGGACTAGTCTCGGAGTTTATACAGTCTCGGAGTTTATACAGTCTCGGAGTTTATATGAGTACTAATCTAGAAGTGACTGATCTAGAAGTGACTGATCCAGAAGTGACTAATTCAGAAGTGCTACTTTGAAGGATTACTGTAAAAGTGACTACTTTAGAAGGACTACTTTAGAAGTGACTAATCTGGAAGTGACTACTTAGAAATGACTGATGGAGTCACAGTTGATGGTTTTGACTCTAGTCATTTAACTACATTAGTCATCCATAACCATAATGTCATGTCTACTGTCATGTTCTCCAGTGACGCACCAGTCATGCATACACCAAGGTCATGACTGGCCAAATTCCTACCAAGCATATACGCATAGTGAATACATGGCGGTGAGACCAAGAAATACTAGCATACATGTTTGTAACCGACTTGAAACAAACTCATTGCATATTTTTCCAGACCAAAATTCTCTCCTCCAGCATACTGGATATCGGGTCTAGTATGTAGCAGTACATTGCGGTCGCATGCTATTCTGGTCTGGAGGCCGCGTCCATTCCAACGCACGCACCAGCCTCAGCAGAGAACTCTCAATGCCTTTAGTCAGGGAAGTAGAGAATACATATACGTCCAAAAAGAGTAATGAAAAATGTGGCAGGACTAAACCACCCGGGGTCTAGAACGGGCTTTTCAAAGCCACGAAGAAATTATGCTAAAAAGTAGGCCAAAATTTAGTCAAAAAGTAGGCCAAAGATTTAGTCAAATATGCCTAAATTAAACCAAAAATCATGCCAAAAAGTATGCCAAAAATTAAACCAAAATTAAGTATTCCGAAATTAAGTACGCCAAAAAGTAAACCCAAATCAAGCCAAAAGTTGATCCCTCGAAAACCCGTGCCCTCTCCGTGTGGTGTGGTAGCGTTCCCCTTTCGTTCATGTCTTATGCACCGCACACGATTTCAGTCTGAGGCTGACTTCACATAAACTGCCCACTACAACTCTACGCGATCCCGAAAAGTCGTGCGGAACCTAGCCCGCAAGACTGAAAATTTTTTTTTTTTTAATTTTAGGTCTGCTTACCTCCCCTAGATAAAGACCTCACCTCCCCCCCCCCCCTTGTTGTCGTTTTCTACAACAACTTTTTATTTAATCAAGGGGCATTACTTTCGAACGAATTCTTGTCGTGCTTGAGTTTTGTATTGATTTATCACTTGGCATTCACCGGTACTCCAGTCCTTGCCACCATTAGGAGCTCTTTTTAGGTTCCCATTCTTCACCACTGGCATTCTCTCGGCTGATCCGGCTTATCCAGAATGTCTGAGAAAGCAGAAAACTCGCCCAAGCCCCAGCAGGCGCAACCCGCCCCTAATGCTGCTGCCGACCCCCAAATCCAACCCCCTTACACGCAAAGCCATCCCCACCAGGGCTACCAAGGGAAGGGCCACAAACCCCACTTCCAGCCTTCCGGGGCTTCCAACTCCCCCAACCAAGGTGGAAATAGACAGGGCGGCTATCAAAACTCCGGCAACAACAAGTTCTACAACAACAAGCGGAATTACAACCACAATAACCAAAAGCCAAACAACGCCAATAATAACAAGCAATATCCTAACGGCTACAGGTATAACCCCAATGTTTACGGTGGCAACTACTACTATTCATACCCAATGATGCCTGGAATGAACGGCATGCCCGCTTACCCTCCTCAGCTGCCTCTGCAAACCCACGCTACTCCTCACCAATACCCAGTCGCATCGCCTAGCTCTTCTAAAGTGAAGATCACTGATAAGGATGGTAAGCATGTGGATTTGGAAGGTAAAGGTAAGTTATCTGCTTCTGGCTCCACCAACTCGACGCCTATTGCTGCCTCGAGTGTTTTGCATCAAAGTCCCGCGGAGCTGAAGTCGCCTTTAGCTGCTTCTGCTGCTTCTGCTGCTGCTCCTGTCGCTGTTCCTACTGCTCCTGCTGCTGAGCCAAGTTCCGGTAAACTCTCCGCTGCTGAAGAGTTCAAAAGAAAGATCTTGGAAAAGGCCCAAATTGCAAAGAACAAGAAGGCTGCTGAATCTTCCAAGGCTGCCCCAGTTGAGGCCAAGCCCGAGGCTCCAAAGACCGAATCGGCTCCTGCTTCTGTCAAGGAGGAGGCTAAACCAGCTGAAACTACTGAGCAAAAGCCTTCTGCTCCTGCTGCTGCTTTGGAGCCCACACCTGCCACTGCCCCAGCTGCCACTGAAAAGGAAACTGAAAAGACCCCTGAGCAAACTTCATCTAGCATTTCTGAAAAAGCATCATCTGACACTCCTGTTGCTACTGCTTCTGGTGCATCGGCCACTAGCAAGGAGGTCGAGCCCGTTGAAGAAAAACCAACGGAAAAGACTTCCTCTGAGCCAGTTTCCGAGCCAGTCCAAAAAGAAACCGAAACTGAGCCAACCTCCACCGATGGCGCTATTGACGTCGAGCACGACAGCGAAAGCGGAAGTGAAAGCAATGACGACAGCAGAGTCGACGAAGAAGAAAAGGAGTCCGTCTTTGACCTTTCGATGTACTTCGACAGATTGGCTACTGCTACTCCTTTGGAAGACCCATTTTCAGTGTCTTACCCATACCCTCTTGCTGGTGTGGACCCTAGATGGAAATCTGAGACTAAGAAGTACAGATACGACCCACAATTCTTGCTTCAATTCAAGGACGTTGTGCAATACACCATCGACGATGCTTGGAAAGAGAAGCTCGAGAGTTTGGGCATTGTGCCTAACAGAAGACTGGCATCCGGTCCTCAAAGAATGAACTCCAACAAGTTCAATGGTCCTATGCAAGGAGGAAGATTCAATGGCGCCATGCCAGGAAGACTCGGTCAATTCGATGGAAGACAAAACTCCAGAAGCGGATCCAAGAGAAGAGGAGGCTCGAGTGCAGGAGGTCCAAGAGACAAGTCGGTTAGAAACAGAACCCAATCCAAGAGAGGTGGCAAAGACTTCGTTAGGGAAGACGAACCAACTATTCCTAAAGAGGAGATCAAGCCATTGGTGGCCAGTGCTAATAGATGGGTGCCAAGATCTAGACAAAAGCCTCAGGAGGAGATACTTGCCCCAGATGGAAGTGTCATTCTCTCAGAAGAAGATGTGGAGAGAAAGACAAAGTCTGCATTGAACAAATTGACATTGGAGATGTTCGACTCTATCTCCGAGGAGTTGTTGAAGATTGGACGTCAATCCATTTGGGAAGAAGACGCCAAGACTATCAAGAAAGTGATCTCATTGACATTTGCTAAGGCTTGTGACGAACCATACTGGTCTACCGTGTACGCCCAGTTCTGTGCTAAGATGTTGAAGGAAGTTCCAGAAGAAATCAAGGACGTCAACACCTTGTCTAAGAGTGGAGAAGTTGCCCATGGAGGTGACTTTGTCAGAAGAGTCTTGTTGGCCACGTGTCAGTCTGAATACGAAAAGGGCTGGGTCGACAAGCTTCCGACTAATGAAGACGGAACTCCTTTAGAGCCCGAGATGATGTCGGACGAATACTACGCCATGGCAGCAGCTAAAAGAAGGGGACTTGGTCTTGTCAAATTCATTGGTAATTTGTACATCTTGAATATGTTGAACGACCAAGTTATTTTGCATTGTTTGAGGGATCAATCAAAGAATGTGGTTGATCCATCTGAGGACTCTTTGGAGAACTTGGCCCAGTTGATTAAGACGGTTGGTCCTAGATTTGAAGCTTCTGAAAGAAATAAGGCTGCATTGACACTTGTCTACGATAACATCCAACAAATCTTGGACAACTGCAAACTCTCATCCAGAATCAAGTTTATGTTGATGGACTTGCAGGATTTGAGAAAAGCACAGTGGAAGTCGATGAAGCTGGAGTCCGGACCTAAGACCATTAAGGAGATTCACAACGAAGCCGAATTGAAGAGAATAGAAGAGAGCAGAGCTTCTGCAGAGAAGAGAAGACAGAACAAGGGAGGCTACAACTCTGGATACCAGGGAGGAGACTCGAGATCCAACTCCAAGATGGGCTCTTCTTGGGGAAACAGAAAGGACTCAAGACAACCCACCAAAGACTCTAGGGGCTTTATGTCTATCTCGAGAACCCAGTCTAACAAACCAACGCGTGACAACTCTACACCTGCTCAGACCCGTGAAAACTCTAAAAGAACCGAGTCGGTAGCTTCCAATATCTTTGCTGCCTTGGGGGGTGACCACGATGATGGAGATGCTGCAAACTAATATTGCAAGTCAATGTTTTGTTCAGCACTCTAATGGTATTCACATACCACCTCTTGCATAACTTTACTCTCCTGTATTACTATTTCTAAATACACTTTTGCTAAATATATATATTGCTAAGTCTACTACTACTACTAACTCTTCCCTACTTAATATCAATTTTATAAAACCCACTCCATACCTATGTCTCCACCAGTGGTGTATGTGTCTGGCAAATCTTGCAAGGAAACTACTTCTAATGGAGCCATTGTAGTGGCCAGCGAAGTCTCGGTGGTACTGAGCAATTGGCCCACCCAAGCATCATCATAAGTAACATTCAAAACCACATCCTGAGCTCTCTGTCTTTTGGGAAGAACACTTTCGTCGTTGTTGGTAAATGTCTTGATAGAACACACAGCAGTATCGAGTCTTTCTTCGTGTTTCAGAAGTCGGCCAATTAGTGTCTCTATACAAGTAATGAGCACTTGCATACTATTGGAGTCGGATTTTTGGAGGCTTTTGAAGGCCGAAACTAACTTCACCAAAGTAGCTTCTTGGGATGGAGGCCATTTGCAGGCATGCACGATGAGCGTCTTGATAATGAAGTGGGGCGATTCCCCGTTGCGTAGCATAAGTAGGATGCATTCTATGGCCCGCACAAGATGTGGTTCAGGATTATCCCCCAGGCCAGTATCTTCGTCATCGGAATAAATGTTTCCGGGCTCGACATCACTATCGTCTGAATAAATCATGTGTTCGTCCCAGACCTGACTCTCTGGGAACTGCTCAAAGTCTTTAACCAGGACATGTCGAATCGGAGAGGAGTTAAGTGCATCTTGGGCCTTTTGTTTGGGAGTTGAAACTCTGGTTTGAACTTTGGTGGGTTCACTGCTTTGAAGAGCTGTAAACATCAGTGACACATAAGGCAAGCTGCTGGAATGAGCCAACCCAAAACGGGCTTTATTGAGGCTTTCGATAAGCTGGCTCACATCCTGTGTAGTCACACCCACCATTTCCGTCGACGGCAAGTCACCGATCTTATACTTGTCTTTTTCAAAATTCAGACTCATCAATTCAATCACATTGATGGCTGCTCGCATGTCTCCATTGGCATACCTTGCGATATCTTCCATGGACTCCTCGGAGTACTGTAAGAATTTGAGCTGCATACACCTTTTCCGCTTTATATTCTGGTACAAGACAGCTCTACGTATAACACGAAATACATCCTTTTCATCCAATGCTTCCAAGCGAAAAAGCTGGCACCGTGACATTATGGCTCCCCGGATCCGTTTCTGGGGCTCCACTGTAGTTGCCCCAAGAAAGACAAAGTCCCCACTCTCGATAAACGGTAGGAGAAAGTCTTGTTGAACAGAAGTAAACCGGTGGATCTCGTCAATGAAAACTACCACACGTAGCCTGGGAGATGAGGAGCCCCGTCGAAGCCTAGAGGCATTCTCAGCCCGGATCTGGCCCAGCAACTCCCGTAAATCGGCCACCGTGGAGTCTGTAGCCGAGAGTTCCACGAAAACATAGTGGGCGTGGTCGGCCAAAAGCCTGGCTATGGATGTTTTGCCCACTCCGGGTGGGCCACAGAGGATCATGGACGGTAGGTAGCCCAAGCGTAGAAAGTTGGAGATCTCCCCATTGGGGGAGTTGATGAGATGGGTCTGGCCAATGTAATCTGCAAGAGTTCTTGGTCGTAGTAGCTCAGAGAGCGGGAGTTGCAACTCCGAAAGGATATCCTGTTCTATAGATGCCATTGGATATGTGGATCTTCTGATAGTGATGGTAGAGTGCTGCTCATATGTGCTGCAGGCTGTATGCACTACTGAGACATCAGCCCTAGTAATTAAATATTGGACTATCACTAGTCCATCTACTAGCCTTAGTCCTGGACTATCTACTAGCCTTAGCCCTGGACTATCTACTAGCCCTGGACTATCTACTTTTCTTGGCTGGGTTTGTCTACTGCTCGTCCTAGTGGATGTATTAGATTGACTAAGAGAAAGAAAAAAAGAAAAAAAAAAACAGAGTGCGAAACTGTTCATCTCTTTTGTTCCAGAGGTATGGGCCCCAGAGACATGGGGCTGTTGACTGAGTTGGACACTCTTCGTTTCTTGGTCGTTTTGGCCTCGTCAGCCGTCTGTGTATGTGGAGACGGGCTAGACATGGCACCTCCCTGGCCACCCTTGGTCATTGTAGCATTCATGTCTCCTTGTCCGCCCATAGACACGTACTTCCTGAGAGCTAGTAGTGGCGAGTTTATGTTGTTGGCCATGCTGAAGTTCATCAACGGGCTGAGCTGGCACATTATGTCGCTGGTACGTAATAGCCGTAGGGCATCGTCATTGAAGCCAGCTCCTTTGGCGACCTGCTCGCTCTTGCACCCGGCCAAGAGCTTCTTCATGAAGTCTGCACTCTCCTGTTTGACATCGATGTTGCTCCAGATTCTTTCGAGGGCATTGATAGACATGGAGCTCTCGTAGTTGGTGATTTTAAACTCCATCAGGCCAATCCGGAAATCACGGTTGAGTAGGATGCGACAGTCGCCTGAGGCCACACCTTTGGATCCATCGACAAATGTGAAGGTGCTGAAAAAATGGGCCGCCAAAAACACCGAGCCATTGTTGAGGACCTGGAACTTGATTCCCGGAAGCGAGATCTGGTAATTGGATACATCGCTGGCTCGAACTGCAGCCACGAAAAACGGCGGGATCGTGGCCGCATTAAGGCGATACAGTTGAATGTTGGCACCATGCGGCAGACTGGAACCCAGATCTGTCTTAACGTCTGAAAATGAATGTTGGTCATGGAACGGCATTATTATGCGCACCATGGCCGAGGATGCCGCGTATGTTTCACACAAGCGAGCCCAGAAGTCCACACTGGATAAGGATATATGTGGCTCGCTGGAAATGAGGTCGATCAAGTCCAAGATGCGCATCACGCCTGCGTTTCCCAAGTTCCTCTTGAACATCTTAGCGCTGATCTCTTGTTGATTTGCCATCAGAGGCAGGGGGTACCCCATCCTCACGTTGTTGGTCAGCCCAGGTCCGCCGGGGCCGATGGGTGTGGTGTTACCCTGGGATGCCGCACCTCCACCAGCGAGGGTCTGGCTGTTGACCGAGGGAGCTCGACTTGGGTTTTGCAGTAGCTTGTAATCGCCTTGGTCATCCGTTTTGGGTTGTTGCTGCTGCGATTGTTGCTGGCGGGTGATCTCTTTGTTTTGGCTCTCAAGTGCCTGCCGCTGAAGATGCATATCCAGTAGATTCAGGTGCGAGCCGGGCTCCAGACTTATGTGTGGGGCCAGACTTCCTCCGCTTACATCTTGGCCATTGCGGGCCAGACCATTGGGTAACATCACTGGGGTGGTGGGATGGTGGGAAGTGGGCACGGTGGGAGTGTTTCTTGTTTTGAAAGTATCTACCGAAGTGACATCGGCAGGCACCAGGTGCACGCGGGACATTTCGGGTCGCTCGGCCATCATCTGCTGCTGAGCCATGGGCGAATGAGAATTGAATGCAGAATTGAATCGTTGGTTCATGGGCGCAACTGAGAACGAATTGGGGGTGTCTGAGTTGAAATCGTTCATGGAGCCATTGGAGCTATGGTCAGGAGCCGACTGAGACATCACCGGACGTGAGGAAAACTTTATTGCCACAAATATAAAAAAACAAACGCAAGGAGAGCCAATTGACTCTTCGCCGTATTTATGGATTGGGATCTTGGCGGCGGCCTGACAGATCTCAAGTGGTGTACAAAGATCTTGTAGTGAGGGAAATCTCGAATCTCGAAAGCCAAGTCGCTTGGAAGCACCGGCAACGCACTAAAGAGGGCCGTGGCAAGGAACAGATTCTGGGCAGGATATGGAACAAGCCTCAGGAAGCCGAATAAGTGCAACCGGAAGGAAAAACTAGGTAAGTCAATGAGTATATGTTGAGAAAAACGTTACTTTGGGGTTATCGCGAAAAGACGCACGGTTAAAGTTAACGAGCCAACGCAACAGAGAAGGCTTCTACTGGAGAGGGGCAGGGGCACGGAATAAGAATGTTATGTAAACCAAGATAAAGGGTCTTGTATGAGTGCATTGTGTGTACAAAAGAAAGCCAAGTCTCGTGTCCGGTACCTCTATGTCAAGGCCCGATTTATCGCCGTTCAAGATCCATGAAAGATATACTTCTTTTTGCGAAAAGGCACTATTTTCAATTCCCATTGCTCTGACAACGAACAATAGTTTCCCGCACTCTGCATGATTTTTCTTTGTCTCCAACCCTCCCGAAGCCTGTTCTGGGTCACTTTTTCTAAATGAGTGAATGCTAGTCCTCATGACTCCGACACTTTACCCGAATCAGTCAATGGTACCGCTGACTCCGGCACTTCAACCCAATTAAGTAGAAAAAAAGACCCATGGCTTCTTTAATTAAACCCCATTTCGTGAATGCTAATACCTCCGGTTCCGGTTCCGACACTTAACCTCTATTAGTTGAATGCTAATACCGAAGATTCCGGCTTGCACACCCACCTTAGGAGGGCCTCATGCTCCCGCACCGGCCTGCGTGGCTTCAACGTGTGTTTGGTTTCTATGGAAGCCTCGTCCACATTCTCCCTTGTTTTGGTTGCTCTTCTTTTGAGTAATTTGTTCAACGTTTCTCTCTTTTCTTCCTCGAGCTGTTTTTCCTTGTAATGTGCTCTTTTGCGGGCGTTTTCCGCTTTTCTCTGCGCCATTTCTTCTGCAGTTTCCTTCTTCTTGCCTGCGGTCTTTTTGTTCAAGGCCAAAAGTTGCTCGTCCATACGTGCAAACGTCAGGTCCTCGTAATTTTCCACGGCTTCCTCTTCAAGCTTGGCCCGTTGTCGCTCTGTGAGTCGCTGTTGGTTGGGGTTATACTCGTCTTCTGCCTCGGAGAGCTCACTGGCCTTTGCCTTTGAGTTGGTGGATGCTACTCTTGCAGCAGCCCTTTTTGGGATCTTTAGTTTGACCGGAACAGACTTTTTCGTTTGCTTAGGTTTGGGTTTCGCCTGCTTTTTGGGCGGTTCCTCCTCACTATCCAAGAGATCGTCTTCATCGTAGAACGAAAGCTGTCTCTTTTTGACCTCTCGAGTGGGCCTGCTCCCACGAGAAGGTCTGGTCCTTACTGGCTCTTCAGCTTCGGCCTCGTAGTCTTCTTCCATGAGTTCTGCATCGTAACTGGTGGATTGGTGGAACTCACCATCGACTGAGTCGTCGTCGTCTTCATCTTCATCCTCGTCGTCGTCATTTAAGGCCACATCACTAAGTTCTTCGGAATCACTGGCCGTGACTGCAGGTGCCGTGTCGGATTCGTCATCGGTGTATTCTGCTGCTCGTGGCATGTGTTGGTTAGGGGGTGCTTTGTTTGTAGGTTTATGCTCGGATTACTGGTCAGTACGCACCCCATATGAGAGCCAGAGACCTCACTGGATGCAGAGTAGGGCACTGGTACTACTCATGTTAATGATGATTTTGAAACAGTTAGTTTTTAATTAGAATGTAGGGAGGTATATATTGAAGCATTTTTTACTCCCTTTTTATATGCTTGTGAATTTATCATCTGAGTGTTTTGTTCATTCCGTAGCGTTCTGGTATATTTTAAGACTTCTCACGAACAGTGGCTTTAAATAGACACGGAGGAGTGGAATGAAAATGGACACTAAAAATTGAATTTCAGTCAAATCAAAAAACGAAAGAACGAAACATAAAGATAGGACAATATCATCAAATTAGACTCCAGTCTATTACTACAAAATAAAGTACAGTATCAATAGAGTAGTGTAGTATTGTAGCAGTGTAGTAGAGCAGTAGACAGAAGTAGACAGAGAGTAGATGGCACCTAAAAACTAGACGAAAGTAGATGGGACCTAGAAACTGAAAAGTAGACAGATAGTACTGTATCTGACATAACAAGACCACTAACACTTGGACGAAACCACATCAATGTGTACTAGTCCAGACCAACCCCAAATCCCAAAACCGGAGGAACTTCTTTTCAGGCTCATAGGCATTCTCACATATATTCACACATATCTCGTTAATTATTAACGAGAAGCTCGTGGAGCCTCAAGCCCCAACTTAATTGGATTTTAAAGTAGTTGAGTGATAGAGTAGCAGAGTAGGAGAGTAGTAGAGTAGTAGAGTAGTAGAGTATCAGAGTAGTAGATAGTAGAGCAGTGCACTATACTGTAGAGTAGTACACTGAAGGGTGCTGACAAAAATCATGGTCCAATTCACCCTATACCATGCGACCATTAACATAGTCTAATCCACAACACTCTGAATAATGCAGTGGATCCGTTTAGAGCAGTAGAGCAGTAGAGCAATGGAGCAATAGAGTAGTGTAGTACAATCGCGTAGTCATGTATAGTAGTAGAGAAGTGTGTTATAATGATGTATTATGGTAGTGTAATACAATAGAGTAATAACTGCGGTATAGTGGTAGAGTATAGTCCTGTAGTGAAGTGTATTGGTGCAGTATAGTAGGCTATAGAAGAGCATAGTACTGGGGCGGCATACCCTGTATGCAGGAGAGTAACTTCGCTAGACTCATTAAGCTCGAACTCATTAATTCTAATTGAACCTGTTAGATTCATGTTGTTACGTCAGATACTCTGTTCACTATGTTTCTTCGCCGATGATTACCCAGAGGGAGGAATCGGGCTACTTAAGTAGTTAAAAGCGGGGTTTCTTAGTCCATCGAGCATGGCTAGCTGCTTGCTGAAAAACTCTTCACCAGAACAATAACAGTCACTGTCCTAGCTCATTAAAATCCATCCCGGTACCTCGGGTTTATCCCATTCCACCCTGGTGCCTCGTACAATGGTGGTTGAAGAGACGGCGTAATGGAATGGCCATTGTTAGCGTTGGACAGCGTAGGAAATTACATCAATAGCTAGAGCACGACCTATGGCGGATCTAACAGAAACCTCGCTATCTCATAGCACGTTAAATATACTCAGGCCTGGCCACTCATGAACATGCCCTTGATGCTGCGGATGTTGTTCTTGACTTCCAGAGCCAAGTTCAAGGCCTTGGGGTTTTTTTCCGAGCCCTGGACTGCAGGGCCCGTGAACAACTTGGTCTGGTCAAAGAAAACCATGTCGACCTTCCCCTTCAAGTCCTTGAGCGAGTACTCTGTAACCTTGTAATGCAGCAATAGCCCCGAATGGTAGCCCTTGCAATCGTGGAGACGTGCCAGAAGCTTCTCTAATTTGGCACACACGCTGTCCTGGCCCAAGGTACCCGTGGGGTTTTCGGCAAGCAGTTTTTCCTTCAAGTCGTCTGTTTGGCAAACGGAATCGGCGTACTTTTTGCCAGAACCATCGCCCCGATCTATACCCACAATAGGTATATGTTGCACTCGGCTGATGGCTGAGAGGTATAGGTCACGTAGCTGGCGTCTGCAAGCCTCTAGGAAATCAAGGCGCTGGTCAGTGGCACGCTCCATAAGAGGCTTGATGGCCAAGAGCCCGACCAAGTAGGCCAAAATAAGACTCACGGCAGACTTACGGGTCAACGAAAGTAAGAACCGAAGCGTATTGGACGTCTGGCGTCTGGTGGTGTATGAATTAGCATCAAAGGCCGATTCTGGAATGGTAAGAATAGGCACCGACATCTGTAGACAGACAGTATTTCTGGTAGTATAGTAGTCAGTCAGTCAGCAGTCAGTCAGTCAGCAGTCAGTCAGCAGACACTAGACAGTAGACAGTCAGTAGCCAGTAGACAGTCAGTAGCCAGTAGAAACTAATGGTCAGTATGTAGTAGACTATTCAGTAGACTATTGGACAGTAGACACTATGGTGTTAGACAGTAGTAGTAGACAGTATGGTAGATGGTGGAGTGTGGGGAGTGGAGCGCGGGCCGAGGCAGGGAGGTATGGGTGCACTGTAATACCACTTACCTCTATATCTACACCTGCATCCATCTTAACCACTTCAAAATGTCTAACCTTGCTTTCTCTATATACAGTATTACTCTATTAAATCGCCGATTCCCTCGGTGTAGGGTCTCTTTTTTCTTCTGTCCGGGTCGTTTTGCTTGGGGTGTTTCCCGTGGCCTGGGCGCAGGGCCTGAGACCTCTGGGTGCCTCGCAGAAAATGAGAATTTCGCAGAGACTTTAGCAGGGCCTGAGACTTTGGCAGGAAATCAGAATTAGACAGGGAATGAGACTTAGGAGACCCATTTAACTTCAGAATGGGAAAACCACTGGAAACATCCTTTTTAGAGATTTTGACCTTCTCTTCCTGCATTTCTGCCCGCCTCCTCTCTATACTCAGAGCCTTTCTCTTTTCTGCCTGCTCCTCCAACTTCTTGAGCTCCCCATCTTTGGGCACCCACTTAGACTTCAAGATCCTGCGTATACTCTCAGGGTTTACATTGAAGAAATCTGCAATCTGGATGGTTTTTATCTGTGGCGCTTGCTGCTTGAGTTCCCGGATATCGTTCATCTGCTGCCGAGAGAGCTTATGCGTGGGGTTCCACTGGCCATACCGTTTGCGGAGGGCTTGCTCTCTCTTCTCCCACTCGGGGGCATTCTGGGCCTTTTCCTTTTCCTTCTGTAGAACTCGCCGTATGAAGGCTTCTTCGGCTGACAGTGGCTTGGTACCGTAGCACCTGACTTGCCGGAGACGGGTGGTGCACTGGCGAAGGTACTGCCACATGAGGTGGATAAGGTAGAGCATCGCATCTGAAATGGTGCTGGTCACGTGGAAAGTCAGCTGACACGCAGCTGACATGCACGTGAATGGCCACGTGACTACAGACTTACCTGAAACAATAGCACGTGAGAATACGCACGTGCCACAATTTCACTTATTCATCCATATCCCCCCACACACAATCAATACCCATTCGATCCACCATTCAGTCCAAGCACTTTACTACAGCCGTATAATTGCTTAATCCGATTACTCCTCACCAATTGGGGTATTCCCTACTCAACTTCTCCTCTACTCCGGATCCGGTGCTTCTAGGCTCCGCCAGATATCAGGGCGCACCTGCAAATCCTGCACAGGCAGTCGAGGCTATCTAAAAAAGAGGATACTGGTCCTCTGTTATGCACGGTTCAGGCCAGCGAACGTGACACTCTGCTTCTCCATGGAATCGCTGCACTCCTGTATACCACAAGACTAACCTGCTTTAAGCTAATTCCAAATCAGCACCCCCAAAAGTACGCTCTGTTTCCCGCAGAACCCATATACCACAACGCACACAATGAATTTTCTTCGGAAGTTCATCAGGGCTTCTCCCACCGACGAGGTGGCCAGCATTGCGTTTGGCAAGTTCTTCCTTACGCGGTCTTTTCTGTCGCCCAAAGGAGCTCTTGAGTGTCTATTCAATGACTCTAGTCTTACCATTAAGAAAACTACCAAGCCGTTTTGCTATCAGTTATCGGTGACACGGGCGTACCAGGAGGGAGAATCGAGTTCTCAGTCTACGGATGAGGAGGAGGAAGAGGATGACGAGCAGTCTGCTTCGAAAGATTTCAGCAGCAATGATGAGAGGCTTTTTTTCATCAACCAGGATCTAAATGCTATGCTTTATACCAAGAACGACGGCACACGCGTGATTTCTTGGAAGGATATCAACGGTGACGAAGGTGAACGGCTTGAGTTCGTGGTCGACGAAGATGTCCGCGCAAACGAGGCCTCCAAGTTCATGCTCACTCTTTATAGATGTCTATATGAGGATAAGTATGGCAAGACATCTGCCGGAGTGCAGGAGGAGGACTTGAAAGACGAATTTGCAATCAACATCAAATGGGACCAGCTGGCCGTATCGGGCCCAATGTCTCTACTAAAGAACATCGATGCATTGAGCCTCAACCTCCGAAACGTGGTTTTGGACGAAAGTCGCCGCAGCCCTCGACCGGACTCCGACATCTCATCCGTCGACACATTTAAAGATGCGTCCAGCATCCCATACCATATTTTGCAGTCGAATATTCCTCACACTGGTAAGAACATATACACGTTTGGAGCGGAGTTGCGTGTGTATGATAGCTACACGGACCAATTCTCCGTTCTTGTACCCCAAGGTGAATTCAGCATAATAAAGAGGGACCCCAAGGAATACTTGTTGGCGAGCTTTAGCCCGAGAGGTTCAGTGTCCGTGCCCATTTCAAAGGCCATGAGCCCTGTCGTTAGAAAAGACGCATTATCTTTTATTTTCACCCACAGTGTGAAGGATTCCGAGGGGACCAGCGACTACTCGCTCCTCCTTCACTTTGCATCGCTAGAGTATCTTGAGCAATTTGAAGTTGCATTTTTTAGGGTCCTCGAAGAGATCAAGGACAGAAAGGAAGCCAGAAAGGAAGCCAGCAAAGACAAGAGAAGTCATAAATAATGCAAACCAAACTCGTCTAGGATAGTTCGATTTCAACTAGGATTGGTGTATTCGGGTGGGGATAGGCTCTGACTAGTTCTATTTCGATTAGGGATCTATTTTGACCGGACTAGCTCCGGAAGGTGAATGCCTTTTTGAGCTCATCCCAGAGAAGCACGCGGAAAGCATTGACTCGATGCCAGGTTGTGGGGGAGTAGTCGTCCAAGCGGATATGGGTAGCGTTCTCCGGGGACTGTTCCTCAAGAGGAATCCTATTGATACGGGCATGCACACGGCGTACCCACGAGTGGAACACGTGCGACGACATGAGCCTGTGAAAGAGAAGCTCTTCCAACGAAGGCGGTCTCATTGTATAGGGAAGAGAGAAGAAGGTGAGCAAGAAGCGGTGCGAAGGTGGTGCGGTCCTGCACGGCGCGCACTCAACGAGTACGTGTGCTCAAGTGAGCCGTCCATTCTCCATCCAAACCAACAACATGATCAGCGATGACGAATTGAACACGGTAGTGTTGACCTTTGGCTTCGTGTCTGTAGCCTTGATTCTAGTGTACCAAGCCATTTCCGTGAACTTCAAATCCGGCGCCCAAAAGAGCTAGGACTCAAGATGACCAGGCTCACCAAATCACCAATCCCACTAATCCACATCCACTAATCCTTATCCATTCCCACATAGAAAAAGGGTACTAAAAATTGAAAAAGTTTACTACACATGGATACATGGATACATGGATAGCTGGAAAATGGACTTGGATGGAGAAATGGACTGTGACTATATTCCTAAAGAGTGTGACGTGGGGGGCCAATGAATGTTTGCATGGAATCAGTATATATTGAATATATAACTGCACAGAGTTTTGTAGAGCAATGTTTACTGTAGAGCAGTGTTTATCGTGGAACTGTGTTTTAAGTGGACATGTAACGGGTTCAGTGGTTTGTATGGCTAGAAGGCTCACGTGGTATGACGGAAGATGTTAGTACTATTGTATATCATCATAGGTGATCATGCATGTAGTATGTGGTTTTTTTTCTTGTGATCATATGAATCTGTAATAAGTCCAGTGCATAGATAGGCATAGCGGAGTAGTGTAGTAAGGTGTGCTTTATCATTCCAACTGGGGTGTTACATACGTCCTAAAATTGACAGAATGTAATACACTCTATATATACGGAACAATGGAGTACTAGAAATATAGCACTAGAAATATAGTACTAGAAATACAGCACTAGAATATAATACTAGAATATGGCTGTGGTGATTATAGTGACAGGAGACAGTTTATTAGGTGATTAGTGGCAGTTCATACAGGTAAATCTTACATATTGCCCTCACTTAATGATCTCTATAGACATATCTTCTGTTACTTATATAAAGTCTTATTTCTTGTTTCTGAAGTTGATTGGGAAACCATAGACTGGGTTCAATTATAGACCGGGCTCATAACCACGAAAAAAGACCAGGGCTCATAATCCGAAGTCTCAATCCAAAATTCAACCTTGACTCAAACGTACTAACGACTAAGAACTATTTATTAGATATTAGCACATTAGGCATAGTAGTAGGAGTAGTACCAATGATTAGTCTGATTGGGAACCGTATGACTGGGAACAGTATGGTTAGTGGAATCATGCTACTAGATAACTTATACACTATATCTGTTATGATCTGGTTGCATCCAGTACTCTGTTTAATATGTCTTTTCGCCGATTTCTCAGCGAGAAACCATCTCACCTTATATAGACTGGTCCAGTAAAGAGGAGTGGGTCGTATTGAGGACCGAGGGCCGCTCAATATCTGATTGACCAGTGCAGGTTTTCAACACCCACATGGGATGTATACTATCTATGGTGGGTTCAACATAGAGCAGTATAGTATATTATAGTGTAGTATAGTGTAGTATAGTGTAGTATAGTGTAGTATAGTGTAGTATAGTGTAGTATAGTGTAGTATAGTATAGTGTAGTATAGTGTAGTATAGTATAGTGTAGTACAATATATATATATATATTTAGTACAGAGAGTAGTCTTTGGACACCTGAAATAACTCTATTATTAATATGCCTACTCTACATCAATTCATGGAGAATACTACACCATGTATTAGCCATATACTTGGTTAGTAGTATACTTGGTGTGGTAAGTAACTAAGTACCAGACGCTGTAACAGAAGATTTATATACTATTTTCTAAAAAAAAGATAGATGACCGATTTGGCCGCAGAAATATATTGAATTGGAGGTTGAGCCTGACTATAAACCACTATAACTTCTGGAAAGTAAATGATTCAAGCAGGTACATGATCAGGAGGTGACTGTTCTAGTTCATAACCAACTCTACTAGAGAAAGATTTTACTCTAATATACCGTTTGTATATTTTTCTCCACAATAGTGTCCGCAATTTCCTGCAGTATAGTATACTACTCTACTCCACCTATTATATTATACTCTACTACACTACTAAAGAACATAACAAATCCACTTACTATATTATACTATACTACTCTATACTATATTGTTCTTACTGTAGCGGATTGAATTGTCTACACTAATGGCTGTTATGCGTCTTACCATACTGTACTATACGCTACTACGCTACTACTGTACCAGTCTATGATACTACTATGATATATTACTAAGACTACCACTACAAGCATCCTTCTATTACCATACATTACACCACACTTTGACTACACTGTACTATAGTAGAAATATAGGAAGTACACTAGTATGTATAGTGTAGATTTATGTTCGTTGATTCATTAATGCCTTATTAATACTTTGTTAGTTGATGGTTTTTCAAAGAGAAGAACTGGAGCGGTTTATAAAACTTTGAGAGAAACGTGGCATTCGAAAAACTCTCCACCAGAACAATGGTAAGAATTGTTCTAGTATATCGACACGGCGTTTGCAATGGCCATTTTTAAGATCAGAAAGAGTAGGCTTGATAATACCTCTATAGTCAGGGCCCTGCCTATGGTGGATCTAACATGTAGTGGAATATACTAAAAAGGGTATACTAGAAAAGTAGAGTATACTAAAGAGTAGGGCATACTGTAGTAGATTGAGAGTGATCTTAAGACTTACAACAATGCCTAGTCCTGTCTGGTCAAAATTCTAGTCTAGGGTTCAGTCTAGAGTGTAGTCGAGACCCAGTACATACATATGCTCATAAGGAACTATACCCGCACTATACTCTATTACTATTATACCAGACTAGATTACACTATTTGGTCCATTACAATATAATACGGCATATACATTCTAGACCTGGAATTTAGTCATAGTGAATTCCAAACAGTGTCTTGTAGCAATGAGTTATGGTATTCCTGTTGAATCTGGGTGCGCATTACTCACTGTGGTCTATGGGGACTTTGAGTTCCAAAGTCATAATGCATGAGAAAGGGTCATAAAGATCAGTAGTGTAGTGTAGTGATATAATTGAGTAATTTGTAATGTAGTGTAGAAGTATTGTGCAGTAGTGTAGTGTAGTGTAGAATATAGTCTACGTATACTGAGTACTGCGAATAGCAGTGAATGAACAGTACTGGATCAACCTAGTACTAATACCTCAGAATAGTACTTACAGAATTACCCAACAGTACTATGAAGAATTTCAACATAGTACTCACAGAATCACAGAATACAATTTACGTAATTACTAGGACTATACACAATAACTAGTATTGCGGGATATAGTGTAGTGTGATAGTGTAGTGTAGTGTGATAGTGTAGTCTGGAGGGTGGAATTCCGATGGAAAAATCCAGAACAAAAATATCTGAAACATCAGACCATAAGAAATCAGGGGCGTGTTGACCCAAGAAAAACGTACGTCTAAACCCATCATCTCAGCTACCAAGAGTACATGAGATTTAGGCGGCCGTACTTGAAAAGAAGGTGTGCGGCCCAAAGAAGGTGTGCGGGCCAATAGGGCCAATGGGGCCGACGGGCGTGGGCAAGATGTAGGATTAGGAGCCCTGCCTCGGCCAAGTACTCGAACGTATGATTGTTTGTTTTACGAGGCGGGTCTCGGCAATAGTTGCCGGAAGTTTCGGGCTGGACGTAGTCGAAACTTTCGAAAGTATTTGTCCACTAAAATCTTGGAGCCCCGGCTCAAACAACGGCACACTTCCACCCAAAATAACGCCACAGCAGTTGGTACACCAGGCCCAATCATGTGGCGCACGCTTTGCATTGTCCAGGCCCATAGTAATTCCCACAGTCTAGACATTATGCGGTGCGAGCTCGGAAAAGCATCTTGCACTGCAGGAGCATTTGACTAGAGAGAGGGCGGCAGGAATTCTTAAGAGGCGTGACCGCCACAACTAGGCCTAAGCGAACCAGGACTCGGAGCTTAAGTTGCCCGCAGCCCCGCAGCAGAAAAGCTCAAGGCATGCAGATGATCGGACGATCCTGCGCAAGTATGAGAGTCTCATAACCCTCGGCCCAAGACTCCGTAACCAGGGTCTAATAGGTGCACCTATGGCCTGTAGGGGGTGGTTATTAGGAAGAGCTATTGTTTCTGCAAAGAGGGCTGGTCACGTGAAGGACCCTTTGTACTTGTCCCTCCCCTGTCCTCAAAATAATCCCCAACTTTATCCCTCTACACACTTCCACAAAACCAACTAGACTCCAACGTTTTCTCTCAGGGCACCTAACCCATCACTTGGCTCCCAGTATTCGCCTTGTCTCTAATCTATCGTGACAAGAAATTTCTCTTAGCTGCGGGTGTGCATGTAGCAGGCCAGGTTACATCTCGCGCACCATGACACTCAAATTAACCGAATACGGTGTGTATCTTTGGGAAGCTTTAGCCACGCTGCGGCTATTATACAAGAATGTGCGTCATTGTGACAGCCCGCGAGACGTAGGCCTCGCCGGGACATTTCTTTTTAACTTTCGCTTCCAAGTGTGGAGATCATAATCTTCTCTCTCTAACTCTCTCTCACTCTCCCTCTTTCTCTCTACCTACTCCTTTTATCAGGACACCTGTTCTTGGCCGCGCGTGTTTCTTAAAGTCGCCTTTGCTGCTGTCCTGTTCGTCTTCACATTCCTCTGCACATTCCTCTGCACTGCGTTGTGGGCCCTGTCTCTCCACACATCCTTCACGTTAAGACACGAGAGACATTGATACAATTGATCAAACGACACAGCCAAGAGACTCCCCACACCCACCCCTTCAACTTTACAGGCCCTCCTTCACAGCCCAAATTTCTTCACCCCATTGCTTGGAAATATTTTCTTACCTTCACTTGATTTGATTTGATTTGATTTGACTTGACTTGACTTTAATTGACTCTGATTGTTTTGACTTCTCATTTCATGACCACGTTCCAATTCTACCAGAACCGAAGTCCGCCCTCGCTAGATGAGGTGCTATACCCCGACCACCACAAACCACCACGAGGCCCCTACGATCGAGACTCGTTCATCCACTTTTTGAACTCGTCCCATTGCATAGAGAACTTTGAGTTTGTCATGGAAATCGATACCTTCATCTCGCGCCTCCACGAGCTCGACCTGGAGACCTTGCTAGATGACACGCAAATCACTTACCACCTGCGGCTTGCCGCCAAATGGGCCTCCATCTACTATTTGTACTTGCATTCGGATGGCGCCAAGGAGATCAACGTGCCCAAGAGGGCGGTGGTCAAATTCCTGCCCGATATTTTGCCCGACTCGCAGGACTTGCACGAGATCCGCAACATGACCTACGAGCTACTTATGGTCAACTTCAAGGATTTCTTGAGCTATATCCGGGAATACGAGGGCGAAGCGCCGGTGAAGCGCCGCAAGCTGGTGATGGTGGCCCCAGAAACCGTGTGCTCTCCACAGTACTCGGCCGCGTCCAATGAGAATGTGGGGTTTATATGGCCCGCCAGCCCGGAATTGACTTCCAGGACCTCGGAGGACGAGGCCAATAGACAAAACGAAAGCAGAAGTGGATCTGCAGGAACCATATCTACACGGACATCGTCCCGTGGGTCGTCCATGGGTTCAATTTTCGATAGTATCAAGGAACATAGTGGCTTCAACAAGACCATGCAGATCTTGCGCACCAGGCGAGCTTCTCTGGAGAGACACGAACACTTTATACATTGAGTCGATTTGAAGTCTTTGGTTTTCATTTCTTGTTTTGTCCCGATGAGTCTCTGGCTAGTCTCAGCTGTACAAATCTTACTGCTCACTTCTCACGAGGTTAATAGAACGCAGAATGATAAGCATCAGAAACTGTTGTAGTAATGTCCACTTATTAATACCCTTCTGTACACTGTAGTACTTGTTTCAATGATATACAATGCAGTAGTGTATACTTGTGATGAGTATAGAGTAGTATAGACTCACTGTAGATACTAGACAGAGTAGTAGTATGGAATATATACCATACAGAGTAGTATAGAGTAAAGACACAGCCTACAGAAGAGGGGCACTAGTAACCGTGAGCCCTAGTATAGAGTATGAGTATAGGTCGCTAGGAATCCTAATAGGAAGTCAAGTGCTGATAATTATGCGAGTAATAGTAAGTAATGGTAATTATAATAATACTTCGGGACAGCTTCATGAGACTAGATATTATTGGATTTAACATACTATAGTTATATACTGCCCATGGTGTGTGTGTGTGTTTAAAAAAAACAGTATTTCATGGACATGAGTAACGATACCAAGTGTATATCTAGGAAGGTGGGACAGTGCTGTGAGGTCAAAAGCCCCGGAGTCCTTGAAATCGGGTATTCCGCGTAAGCTTAGATAGTTATACTCCAACGAAGGTATTACAGATAATCATCTCCAGACTTCCACAATACTGACCGGGAGAGTTCCTACTAAAATTAGCCGTCAGATTATTTCAGAATACCGTTAGGTCATCGTTCCTGGAAAAAGTCCATTCAATCAACAAGCAGTTAGAAGCTTAGACATTTTGCAAACACAGGCTTAAGCCCCAGGCTGCATATTAGCTCTACCATTTTGCCATTTTGGCATGTCCGTATACTTGTTTAACTCTACTTATAGGTAACTGATATACCACTCATTACTTATACCTTAGATATAGGCAAGTTAGGTTGCTTATACCTAGATGAAGACTAGTTATAAGTAGATATAGGTTAGTTATAGGTTAGCTATACAACATAGACCTACTTCTATTCGCTATACTTGTTATACATTCTTACACTTCACTCATACTCATTCATATGCTAGTCAAGCTTTACTGAAACATTACTTATACCTTTAGATTACTTATACCTTTAAAACTCATACATTACAGACATAATAATGCTACTAGAATATACACCAGTACGAATACTACAGAGTGCTATAGACTAAACAGAATCGCGCAATGGTTTCTGGGGAGTAGTATAAAAATCCAAGAGTATAGATTATAGAGTTTACTTGGTAGTGGTGTATACCCCGTACTTGGTCTAGTGGAGTAAATTTAGTGATAATGTATACTTGTTTTGATAATCTACACTTATTAGTAGTGTTTACTTGATTGAATAATGTGTTGTTATGTCCTTTTAATACATTTATGCCTAAACTCTTATATTCGTTGATGGTTCCTCAAAGAGAGGAACCGAGGTGGTTTATATAACTTTGAGAGAAACGTGGAACCGAAAAACTCTCCACCAGAACAATGGTAAGGATTGTTCTGGAATATTCGAAAGGGGCCATCTATGCACGAAGTGCCCTGATGGCCAAACGCCGTGTCACCATTGTAAAAATCGGACTGAGAGGCTTCATAATACCTTCATAGGCAGGGCCCTGCCTATGGTGGATCTAACATGTGTACAGCTAGTAAGTTAAGTATACTGTTTGTTAAGTAATTTACACTTGGTACTAGTGTATAAACTTGTAGTTGGGTATACTCGGTTCTAGTAATGTATACATAGTAGTAATGTACACTAGTAGTAATGTACACTAGTCGTTATGTTCTTCGATACATTTATGCCTAACTAAAACTATGTTCATTGATGGTTCCTCAAAAAGAGGTTCTGAAGCGGCTTATATAACTTTGAGAGAAACGTGACATCGAACCTTCACCAGAACAATAGTAAGGATTGTTCCAGAATATTCGAAAAGGCTATCATAGCACTTCGTGCATCAATGGCCGTGACACGGCGTTTGCCATAGCTATTGTAACAATCGGACAGAGAGGCTTCATAATACCTTCATAGACAGGGCCTTGCCTATGGTGGATCCAACACGAGTATTAATGTACGCTTTGTATTATACCTGGTCTTAGTAATGTATACTCTTAGTTTGTCTCTGCACTTAGTGGAAGTGCACTAAGTAGTAATGTATACCTGATTTAGTTATTTATACATGTTTGTAGTAATGCATACTTAGTAGTAATGCATACTTAGTAGTAATGTATACTTTGTGGTAATGTATACTTAGTAGTAATGTATACTTTGTAGTTGTGTCTTGGTTGGGTTATTCATAGATACTTGTAGTAATGTCGCTTGTAGTAATGGGTAGTATTTTGTTGAGTTTGCCTAATCAATTATAAACTTGGCTCTGTCTTTGAGCTTTTTCAACTCTTCGTCGGAGTCGCGATTGCCCTTTTCTATGATGAGGCCCTTCAAAAGACGGTTTTCCATCTCAAGGTCGTCAATCTTTATCTCAAAGCTCTTGACGGCCTTGGTAAGTTGCTTGATCTTCTCCTCCATGTCCTTCTCCTTCATTTTCTTCTTGACCCGGAACCGGGCACTGGCTGCGGTGTTGCGCCGCCTTTTTTCCAGGTCCACATTGGGCGTGGGCAAGTCCATGTTGGAGTAATTATCACTGGCGTGCGACTGGCTTCCCATCACACTAGAGCTCACGCTGCTGTTCTCCGAGCTGTAATTGGAAGCAGGACTGTTTATGTTGGAGCGGAAAGATGATACATCCTTGGGCTCGCTTTTGACGGTGACCTCGGTCACCTGTCTAGGGTTGGTATTAATTGGTAGACTCGAGCCGGTCCGGTGTAGCGCCGGCACCTGAGGCTGTCCACCTTTGGCCGAAGTACCGGGAGCTGCAGCTAGCGTCGTCTGATGCTGTGCAATGAGAGCCGAGAGCAAGTCGATTTGATTTTGCGAGAGTCCTGCCCGCTTCAACGACGACTCGGCCCCGGGAGGCACAGGGAACTTCGGTAGGCCCGAGAGGTCAGGGATGCCGTCGGAAGTGGAATTTGCTCTTGGGTTATGCATTTGCAGCCCCAGCAAATTTGGAACACTAACGGAAGCCCTGTTCAAGGCCTGAAGAGATGCGTGCAGGTTTTGGCCATTACCATCACCATGAGTATGGCCATCGTCTGGGTCATGGTCTGGATCTAGGCTGCCCAAGTGTGGGTTGCGCCCAAACACATTATTCTGGTCATGACCAGCAGCAGAGTCCCGATGCAGAAACTGGTTGATGTCGTTGTGGTCATGCACATTATGACTCTGGATTTTGCTGCGTTTCATCGACTGGATTTTGTCGTTCAACGTGGACGTCAACTGGTGCCCATGGGTATCACCCCCAGCCACAGCCATCAAGAGGTCGTGGCCGTTTGCGTCTTCCTGAGACATGTTCATCATATCTTCGTGGTGGAACCAGTCATGTTCAAGCGGGTTATTGGCCGAAGGAAGATCCTGAAACGATACAGGAAGTGGGTCAGGTTTATCGTGATCAGAAATCTGGAAGTCGTCGTTGTTGTCATCATCATTGGGCGGGTCGGGTTTCTCCTCATCAGCAAAAATGAACGAGTCATCAGCAAATGCCGCCAAGTCAAGCGAGAGCTGGCCATCGACGTCCAAGTTGGGCGTATCTTGGTTCATTGTAAAGTTATCAATGTAGACCAACTGGTCAATTAGAGCAGCCGAAGTTTCTTGCATGGTGGTTTTGAAGTGAAGTTTGACTAAATTTGTGGGACACGTTTTGTTTGTCAAAGACGTTTTGTTTGTCGAAAAAGTTTTGTTTGTCGAAAACTTTGTGTTTGTCAAAAACGTTATATTTGTCGAGATCCTATTGATTTGTTAGAATTGAAGGGAGGCTTGGATTGAGGCCTGGAGACCAAAGGGGCAGTGCTGAAAGCAACAAGAACGGAATGGAGGGTGCAGACAGACTAAGAAAATTCACAAGATGCTAGTGCAACCGGCAGGTAATATTTAAACATAAGGCGAGCAATTTGTGTGACATGCCCAACTCAGACTGTGGAGTCTTTTGCTTCATGCCTAGCGAGCACTGGGGTGCAGTAAACGGGCCTAGGAAGGGTACGATGGTGCTATCTCACGTGCGCGGAAAAGGGCCTGGGACGATCGCAATGTCACGTGGCGGGGTAGCAGCAATGGTCGGCCAACTGATAACGATATGTCAAGTGCAAGGGGTAAAAAGAAATGCAGTATTCGTCAGATTAAGATGTACGGGTGCCAACTACGCCTATCTTCTCTTTTGTTGTCAGTTTGTGTCTTTGTTTCTCAATGCTTATCATGCTCACGCTTACAATAAGTGCTCATTTGATGTCTGTCTCTACAATAGTTATTGCCACTAGGTGAATGAAAATGTATATTGAAATGGCCTAACGCAATGCGCTACCTGAAGAAGTGAAGACAATTGTAGCAAAAAAGCCAAATTAGCCAAATATTTGAGCAATTATTTTGGCAAATTGGAAATTGCAAATTGGAAAAGAGCAAAACTTAGCAATTGCTCAATTTGAAGAATTAAAGAACCCATGTATAAGTGTAATCTGTAGCAAATAGGCGAACCACCACCAGTCCCTAGTCATAGTACCAGTCACAGTCATAGTACCAGTCAGTCATACTAGCCAACCAGTATTTATCCCTGTACTGGTGAAACATTCCTGAACTAGCCTCTCTAGATCTACTAGCAGATCACTTGCCCTTGTTCTGAGCCCTCAACTTCAAAGGAGACTGGTTGACGGCCCTCAATCTGTACTCTGCAAAGGTTCTAAAGGAGTTACCAGCAGAAGGCTGCCACTTCTTAGTTGCAGGAGTAGGCTTGACCAAGGAGCTAAATTGAGCCGCGCCCTCCTTTTGGAAAGCTCTAATAACTGTGGTGGAGAAGTTTCTGATCATTGGGTATAAAAATATAAAGGTAGTATAAACGAGCAAGTGAAAAATTGGGTGATGGGCCGGTTTTATAAAAGGTGCGCACCAGATGCAAAAATCAAGCCATACTTTGACCCCTCACGCTTACAAATTGCGAAGGCCATGCGCTAATCCGGCCAATGAAAAGCCAACCACACTTGCGGCTGCGACTGCAAAATTTGCGATTTCGGCCTTTCATCCCCGGCTCAATGCGCCATACTTGCTCACATCCAATAAGACACTCAGTCAATAGACAAAAAAAAGTTTTTGATATTTGACATATAAAGACCTTGTTGTATAGTGTAGACTAGTATCGACTGGTAGACTAGTGTAGTCCAGAGTATCAGTGTAGTAGTAATAGTCAGTACTAGTGTAGTAGTCAGTACTAGTGTACTAGTATTCGAGTAGTACGTGACTATTAACCATTACAAGACAATAAGGAAGTGAGAACAGAAGAGTGACTACTTAACAATGCAGTTACCAATGAACAATTGGAGTGACTAACTAACATTAAGGGTTATCGTTGATATTGATAAATAAGAGGATTTGAATAATGTGGTGGGTGATCAGTACATTGAGTGCTTGTCTACTTTTAGCAGTATCAAGTGCTTGGTTAAAAGTACCATGAGTCTGTAGTCTGTATTAGTTTGAAGTTGTATTAGTTTGTAGTTGTATTAGTTTGTAGTTGCATTAGTTTGTAGTTGTATTAGTTTGTAGTTGCATTAGTTTGTAGTTGTATTAGTTTGTAGTTGTATTAGTTTGTAGTTGTATTAGTTTGTAGTTGTATTAGTCCAGGTTAATCGTGGGTCTATATTACTCTGGTACTACTCTGGTAGTGAAGAGCGCAGGAGAAATGTTGGTCGGGTGAATATGTGAGCGTGCTTATAAAACAGCCCACACCGCCAGAAGTCTTGCGAAAATTGTTGCGGTCGCACCGTGGTCTCAGTCAGAAGACGAACCCAGTCAACCAATATATCAAACATTCTGAATATTCCTGAAACAAGAAACAAAGATTTTGAAACAAGAAACAAAGATTCTAAAACATGAAACACTATAAGATTATGAAACATGAAACACTATAAAAAAATTATGAAACACTCGTGAAACACTTCTGACACTCATCAAACACATTAATCTTTACCTCTTAAGTCACTCACTGTCTACTTTATACCCCACTCCTATACTCTATTATACTACCTTACTCTACTCAAGGCCCTAACACAGTCTATTAAATTATCTTATTATCTGATTCTCCAAGTATTCTATTTTTTAATTACTTAATTTTCTAATTTTCTGATTCTCTAATTTTCTGATTCTCTAATTTTCTGATTCTCTAATTTTCTGATTCTCTAATGTTCTAATTCTCCAATTCTCTGATTACGCATTACGGCATTTTCCCTAATATGGCATTTGCCCTGGTATGGCCTTCACTGAATGAATGAGGTGGTCTAAAATATAGCCCCAGCCCATCTAAACAATGCAAGGTGGAAGAGACCCGAAAATGCGTCCGCGATTTAATCTGCGTCCAATGAGATAATGTCCTGGACCACACCTTCGCGGAACCTGCAACGTTTCTCGGACTTTCATGACTCAAATGCCCAGCCCCGACGCACCTCCACCACTCATACTCCGGCAACATCTTCTCGAACCGTATTTTCTCGATGTATCCGTATTTGGTATACCTACTCGTTTATTATGGTAATCCTCTCTACTTATATACTTATGTCCTTTATGGTATATTTCTCCTTTATGGTATACTTCTGTCCTTTGTATGCTACATTTCTGTTACAATATTCTCTGTTCTCTGTTCCATACTGTTTTTTTGTTCTCCGTTCCCCGATTGATTTAGTATTGTACCTTATTCCTATTGTCTGGTAGTCACACTTCTGCGTAGATCACCCCTCTATCTAAATAATACTTAAAAGGCTCTCTAACGTGTTTCAAATGCTTCACGCTTCATGTCTCTATCTCTATTTCTGTTTCCGTTTTTGTTTCATGTTTACAGTCTGGTAATTACTATTCCTGGTGTCTGCATTACCGGTGACTACGTCAATGGTTCCGCATGTGAAGGTATTTTTCTTGCTCGGAGAAATACCCCCAGCGTCGGAGTTCCAAGTCCTCGCCGAAGTGCAGGACGGAATGCACTCGGGCCCAGTGCCGGTGAGTCAAAGAAAAATCTATAAAGCCGAGCGAATCCCCACGACCCGTTTTTTCCTTTTCCTATTTTTTTTCTCTTCATCTCGGACTTCGTCCTCATTGTCTCCTCCCCACCAATCTTTATTCTTCCCTTCCCCATTTCGGCCCCACCCCATCTGCCGGACTACTCTAACCCATCGTACAGGCCTGGGCGAAAGAACGTGCGCACATCTGCAGGCTCGTTCCACCTCTTATCTCTCAGCTGACCGTCTATAAATTGCGTGTGCCCGCTACTCTCTAATTACTTCCCACATTTCGCCATGTCTGCCGCTCAATCCTCTGCTACGCCCAAGGGCAAGCTCAACCAGATGAGACGGGAATCCACGGTGCTAGGCCCCATGAACAAGATTCTTGTGGCAAACAGAGGTGAGATCCCCATCCGAATCTTTAGAACGGCCCATGAGTTGTCAATGCAAACTGTGGCCATTTACGCCCACGAGGATAGATTGTCCATGCACAGATTGAAAGCAGACGAATCCTATGTTATTGGCAAAAAGGGCCAGTACTCGCCCGTGCAAGCATACTTGCAGATCGACGAGATCATTGCTATTGCCAAGAAACACGGAGTCAATATGATCCACCCGGGCTACGGTTTTCTTTCTGAGAACTCCACTTTCGCCAGAAAAGTCGAGGAGGCCGGAATTGCCTGGATTGGCCCTTCTTACCAGACCATTGATGCTGTTGGTGACAAGGTTTCTGCCAGAAACTTGGCCCTCAAGTGTGACGTGCCGGTTGTTCCCGGTACTCCTGGCCCCATTGACTCTGCCGAGGAGGCTGCTGATTTTGTCAAGAAATACGGCTTTCCTGTTATCATCAAAGCTGCTTTTGGTGGAGGTGGCCGTGGTATGAGAGTCGTCAGAGAAGGCGATTCCATCGAGGATGCCTTCAACAGAGCCAAATCAGAGGCTTTGACTGCTTTTGGTAACGGAACATGTTTCATCGAAAGATTTTTAGACAAACCCAAGCACATCGAAGTGCAATTGCTTGCTGATGGTTACGGAAATGTCATCCACTTGTTCGAAAGAGACTGTTCCGTGCAGAGAAGACACCAAAAAGTGGTGGAAATTGCTCCTGCAAAGAGCTTGCCTAAGAGCGTTCGTGATGCCATTTTGACCGATGCCGTCAAATTGGCCCTGTCTGCTAACTACAGAAACGCAGGTACGGCCGAGTTTCTTGTGGACGAGCAAAACAGACACTACTTCATTGAAATTAACCCAAGAATCCAGGTCGAGCACACCATCACTGAAGAAATCACGGGGGTGGACATTGTTGCTGCTCAAATCCAAATCGCTGCTGGTGCTTCTTTGCAACAATTAGGCTTGCTCCAAGACAAGATCACTACACGTGGATTTGCTATCCAGTGCAGAATTACCACCGAAGACCCTGCCAAGAACTTTGCCCCAGACACTGGCAAGATAGAGGTCTACCGTTCTGCCGGTGGTAATGGTGTCAGATTGGATGGTGGTAATGGATTCGCCGGCTCGGTCATTTCTCCCCACTATGACTCCATGTTGGTGAAGTGTTCCTGTTCTGGATCTACCTATGAAATCGCCAGAAGAAAGATGTTGAGATCTTTGATTGAGTTCAGAATCAGAGGTGTCAAGACCAACATCCCCTTCTTGTTGGCCTTGCTTACCAACGAGACTTTCATTGCTGGAGAATGTTGGACCACCTTCATTGACGATACTCCTTCGTTGTTCCAGATGATGAGCTCTCAAAACAGAGCTACCAAGTTGTTGAGTTACCTCGGTGACATGGCAGTCAATGGATCGTCTATTGCAGGCCAATCTGGACTTCCAAAACTCACGTCTGAAGCTTTGATTCCTGACTTGCATGACACTAAGACAGGCAATGTCATTGACGTGGAATCGTCTCCTCCAAGTGGTTGGAGACAAGTTCTTCTTGAGTCTGGCCCCGATGAATTCGCCAAAAAGGTCAGAAAATTCGATGGTACCTTGATTACCGACACCACCTGGAGAGATGCCCACCAGTCTTTGTTGGCAACTCGTGTTAGAACTGTTGACTTGTTGAACATTGCTCCTACCACTGCGCATGCTTTGGCTGGTGCTTTTTCCTTGGAATGTTGGGGAGGTGCTACTTTCGATGTCAGCATGAGATTCCTTCACGAAGACCCATGGGCTCGTTTGAGGAGCTTGAGAGCTGCTGTGCCAAACATCCCCTTTCAAATGTTGTTGAGAGGTGCCAATGGTGTTGCCTACTCCTCTTTGCCAGATAACGCAATTGACCAATTTGTGAAGGAGGCAAAGGAAAACGGAGTTGACATTTTCAGAGTCTTCGACGCTCTTAACGACTTGGAGCAGTTGAAGGTTGGTGTTGATGCAGTCAGAAAGGCCGGTGGTGTCATTGAGGCCACGGTGTGTTACTCTGGTGATATGTTGAAGGAAGGAAAGAAGTACAACTTGGAATACTACTTGGATGTCGTTGACAAGATCGTGGAGATGGGCACTCATTTCTTAGGTATTAAGGATATGGCTGGAACCTTAAAGCCAAAGGCCGCCTCGCTCTTGGTTGGTAAGATCAGAGCCAAGTATCCTGACTTGCCTATCCACGTGCACACCCACGACTCTGCAGGTACTGGTGTGGCCAGTATGGATGCAGCAGCCAAGGCTGGTGCCGATGTGGTGGATGCAGCATCCAACGCCATGTCTGGAATGACTTCTCAACCATCGATCAGTGCATTAATTGCTTCCTTCGATGCAGATATCAACCACAACTTGGACGAGACGTTAGTCAGAGAGTTGGACAACTACTGGGCTCAAATGAGATTGTTGTACTCGTGTTTCGAGGCCGACTTAAAGGGACCAGACCCCGAGGTTTACCAGCACGAGATCCCAGGAGGACAGTTAACCAACTTGATTTTCCAGGCCCAGCAATTGGGATTGGGAGAGAAGTGGCTCTTGACCAAGGAGAACTACAAGATCGCCAACCGTCTTTTGGGCGATGTGGTCAAGGTTACTCCCACCTCCAAGGTGGTTGGAGACTTGGCTCAGTTCATGGTGTCCAACAACCTCACGGAGCAAGACGTCAATAAGTTGGCCTCCGAGTTGGACTTCCCCGACTCTGTGTTGGATTTCATGGAGGGTTTGATGGGTACGCCATACGGAGGCTTCCCCGAGCCTTTGAGAACCAACATGTTGAGCAATAAGAGAGTGAAGCTCGACAAGAGACCAGGCTTGACGTTGCCTCCAGTGGACTTTGCCAAGGTCGAGGAGGAATTGACCTCTCGTTACGGAGAAAACATCAGTGGCTGCGACATTGCTTCGTATGTCATGTACCCCAAGGTGTACGAGGGCTACCGTGCCATGGTTGAGAAGTATGGAGACTTGTCTGTTTTGCCAACGCGGTACTTCTTGAAACCATTGAACATCAGCGAGGAGATTGTGGTTGACATCGAGCAAGGTAAGACGTTGATCATCAAGTTGTTGGCTGTGGGAGAAATCTCCAAGAGTAAGGGTACACGTGAAGTGTTTTTTGAGTTGAACGGTGAGATGAGATCCGTTACTGTTGAGGACAAGAAGGTGTCGGTGGAGAACGTGTCGAGACCAAAGGCCAAGGAGCCAAACGACGTGGGTGCACCAATGGCCGGAGTCATCATAGAGACGAGGGTCAAGAAAGACCAAGAGGTCAAGAAGGGAGACCCAGTTGCAGTGTTGAGTGCCATGAAGATGGAAATGATCATCAGTTCGCCGGTCAGTGGAAAGGTGGGAGAGTTCCACATCAAGCAGGGAGACTCGGTGGACTCGGGCGACTTGATCACCAGTATTTTGAAGTAAGCAATCTTCGATAGATATTGTATATTTGAAAAAAGTAACTAGACAGAAGGTAAAGATTAGAAATCCATTGTAGAATACATTATAGATAGGTAAAGAATAAACTATGGATTCAACAGTGGATGACAGATTATTTCATATTACATTACACATTATTACACATTCATGTACTATATTTCATTATACATTATTATACATTCATTATTGTTTATTGTTTGCGAGGACGCTTGGAGTCGGGCCTGGGCAGAGCCAGTAGTGAGTCTGCAAGGGCCTTGTTCTCGGCCTCAAGAGCCTGGAGCTCCTGCTCTAATTTCTGTTCCTGGCTCAAAAAGTGTTCCACTTGCTGGCTATTATCCTGAGGCCCCTCCCAGAGAGGATCTCTTAAAGCAGCCTCGGTGAAACGGGTCTGGTTCAAGATCTTGATCCAGTCGCCCAAAAGTGCAGATGTATTATCAGACGCCGACTTGGACTTGGCAATATCCTTCAGAGCCTTTTGGATGGTCTCTATTAAAATATCCGCCGTGGCATTGAGTGATGTGAGCTGCTCCAACTCGTTTTCTAACGCTAGCTGTCGAGACATGAACGGTTATCAGGTGCTAGTGTAGTATCTAGTCTTTAATGTCTGGTCTAGTGTTTAGTCTATACTAAGTGAGTGACAATAGTAATGACCTTTTATGATGATAGTGAAGGACCTTGAGTATCACTTATTAGTTGGGCCTTAGTTGAGTATATTTAGGTCTTATGGTACAGTTTATAGTAGGGTATTCTAGGTTGAGTAGTTGAGTCTTGGAGTGAGTCTTGGAGTAAGAGAGTGACTGAGAGTGATTCGCGGATGTTATGGTTTTGTAGGGCCGCGGTGCTTGATTGAGACTAAGCTACTAGTCCATAGGCACCACTCGAACCAACACACCAAAATATACACATACAGCCAAATACGATGGACGAACTACCCACGAGATGGGAAGTGGAGCTTGAGTTCGTGCAGTCGCTAGCCAATATCCAGTACGTCAACTTCTTGGCGCAGAACGACTACTTCAAGGACCCAGCATTCCTAGCGTACCTCGACTACTTGAACTACTGGAAGCGCAGCGAATATGCCAAGTATTTGGTATACCCGAACTGCCTACATATCTTGACGTTGCTCCAGAAGGAGGAGTTTCGCCGGAACATCGTCAACCCGGACTTTATGAATACGTTGATGAATGATATGGTGAAGAAGTGGCAGAACCTGGATGAATCTGAGGACCCCAGTTCTGCCAATGGCGAGAAGACGGAGCCTGAGGCCACTGATGTGAAGATGACCGATAGTTAGAGAGAGGTAGGATTTTAGAGTTTGGGCGATAGCTAGGATTTGGGCGACAGCTAGCATTTGGGTAGCATTTGGGTACACTTAGTGCTAGTATAGAATCTAGTATGGGAGCTAGTACTTGATGAGAGTGGCATTGGCCAGTCCATACCACCAAACACTACACCAAAATTTAAAGACCATGGATTATGGATCTAGACTTTAAAGTACAGTATAGATTATAGGCTTGGATCTGGATTATGGGCTTATAGATTTTCTGGACTCGTTTGGTGGTATTCGTCTGGTGGGACTCGTCTGGTGCGACTACTATGTATACTGTGAAGACTGCGAAACATGGAGTGCGCTTTAGTACTGACGGTAGCTTCACAGTTAACTATGTGACATATCAATATATAAAGCCAATATTTCATAATCTATAATTTATTAGTTGTTGATAAAATTAATCTCATTTTCTTATATTAGACACAGAATTACCTTACGTGGCCTGGCTTCTCAGACTGCCTTAATGTGTATACTATAAAGAGCTATAACCAGCCAAACCACCCATATTTCAGATTACCCACCAGCAGAAAATCCCAGGTTTCTTTTTAGATTGATAGAGTTGTTTCAGATCTGAATTGTATACATATCCTCGAATATTACAAGACAAAAATAAAGCAGACCATCATAGGCTTGTAGACCATGGTAGGCTTAGGCTTAGGCTAAACACCTATACATCTATAGACTTGAACAAGAATTAGACAAGAATAAGAAAACAATTAGACAACTACATTAGAAAGATTAGAAAAAACTTGATCGGTCAAGAAAATATTAATGCTCTAAGACTGTGTTTACATTTTTTCTGGCTGGGACACTTCGCCTGCGATGGTTCCCCAGATTTAAGGCCACATTGAAGCGCACTCCTACCCAACACTTTCTGTGCGAACTCCCACACTTTCTATCTTATACTACATGCCAGAGTCCAAAACTGTCTATGACAGACATTACCTGAAGATGGTGGAGGGGCTCCATAGAATATGCACTGCATACCAGATCAGTGCAGCCGAGCTCTTATTTGCTCTGTCGTTTATCATTAATTTCGTCTTTGGTAAACTCCTACACGTGTTCTCGGAATCCGATGAAGTATACAACTACTACAATGATAAGGGTAATTTTTTCAACCAGATCTTCGTCAAGCGGGGCTGGGGCTGGTCCACGATGGCCCTTGTGGCTTTTTTGGCCTTGCAGTTTTGGAAAGACTTGCAACTGAGGCCGGGGGCAACTACGAAGTTGACGGGGTCCAGGGTAGTGGCGATTATTTTGAGGTGGGGCTTGGCTACGCTTTGGTGGCTCTTTTTTACCCAGTGGTGCTTTGGACTTCCTATCATGGATAAGTTCTTCGTGCACACAGGGGGTAGATGTGCTCTGATTCCGGAGCAAAGTGTGGCAGCTTTCGTCACCAACCGTCATGGAACACACCTGCTATTCCTGCGTATCGAAGACTTTTACGAGTCCAGATCTATAACCTCTTATAAGTGCCGCAAATTGAAGGGCTCATGGGAGGGCGGCCACGATCCTCTGGGTCATGTGTTTTTACTAGTACACTCTTCGCTTTTTTTGTTCCATGAAATCAAGCCTTTCTGGGAGGGCTGGTGCGTGACCTGTGATAGTATCCGGTCCATTTTCCAGAACCCTTCGTTATCTCCGTTCAGCAAGTTGGCACAGACACTCAGAGCAACACCCAGTGTGGTTGTCATGGGGTTGATAGCACTTTGGTGGTTTATGTTGCTCGTGACCAACATGTACTTCCACTCGCTCGCGGAGAAACTCGTGGGGTTGGTGTTTGGCTTTATGGGCATTGCTGCTGTGTACTACGCGCCTCGGTGGAGGTGGTAGGTCAGAGATTTAGCCTCCCAGCAAAGACAGAAAAGAGAGAAAACTAGAAACGAAAGGAACAAAAAAGAAGAAAAGACTTGAAACGGCCTATTCCTTGCCTCATATGGCGCAGTTGGTTTCGTCATGGCAACAGAATGCACCACTCCACAGGGCACTGGTGCGAACAATAGCAGGTTGAGCAGATGCATGGCTATTGATCCATCTTGACACGAGCCAGTATGAGCATGGAGCATAAAATATAAAACGGGGCATCAACATAGAACGAAGCATCGACTTAGGACGTCGAGCACATAATGAACAGAACATAAACATTGAGCGTGATCGGCATATATAATAGAGTATAAAGCATAAAGCATAAAGCAGCGCATAGTGGCTTTAACAATTAAAGCTTAAAGTATATTTTTCAGTGAGAGTGGCTCGAGTTTCTAGAGGCAATTTGGCCAAGAACAAGTCCCAGACTAGCCCAGACTAGACCAGACTAGACCAGACTAGACCAGACTAAAGTATGTGGGCGAAATAATGGGTTCGAACCGTCATGCATCCCCAAGACTCAACCCACAGTAGATAAAAATAATAATTACCAAGTACGAGAGATGGGGTCTATTGTTCGAGTGGTGCTGCGGCCTGCGAAGGATGCAAATTGTCGCAGACGCAAATCGTGACCTGGAGCGCTCGGCCTCCTCTGCCTCTGCCTCTCTGCCTTCTGCTGCGGCACTTGGGACCTCCAGCAGCCAAAGCCTCAATTGCCCCAAAAACACCTCCCAAAACAAAAAGTGCCCTGTTTCTTGCAGCCATCCTGAAACATTGCTAAAACAACCCTAAAACAGGCCCCACTATCACTCCCCACCCGTAGCCTCTATGCAGCTCCACAACGGAAACACGTAAGTTTGACATGCCCGCTTGGAACACGGTTGGCGACGCGACACGTAAATCTCAAGTGTAAATCGCGAAATTGGCGCCTCATATGCACACTCCCCCTACCTCAGGCTTAGTTTTGCAGCTTACATGCGTGGCGTCCTTTGCACCCTCCGTACGCTAATTGACCCTCCTTTGCTAAAGCCTTCAGCCGCATAGCGAGCCACGTCTTCTTTTCCTAGCAAGCCTCATCGGTCGACTTTTTCTTTCCGTCCATACCCTACTTCTTCCCTTCCAGACGTTCCGTCACTCCTTTCCATCCCATACCTTTCCTTCGCTACTTTCCTTCTCTTTTGGCCCGGCTGCTCGTGTTACTGCTCTGATCATCTCTCCCCCCCCTTTTTGAATCTGCACAGCCAAAACCTTTTGTTCCTTTTGCTAATCCCACTGGCTGGTTTTTTTTCTGATATTGCACCTGCTGTGCCCATCCCTAGCAACGCCTTCAAAATTCGACTTCCTGTGCTCTCATGTTACTCTGCTTGGTCTTTCTTTTGACCTATGCTGCTGCCGTCCGTGTGGGATGGCCTATGAATGAGCAGCTCCCCGATGTGGCCAGGGTGGGCGTGCCGTACCTGTTCACCTTGGCTGGCTCCACCTATAAGTCCGACCTGGACGGCTCCATTGTCTATTCCGTGAAGAACCTACCCCGCTGGCTTCTGTTCGACTCGCTGTCTCGCTCGTTTCTGGGTACGCCTTCCCGGAGCGATGTGGGCTCCTTCCAGGTCACTTTGGTGGGCACCGACTCCGCCGACAATTCGGAACACTCGGCCAATTACCTGATGCTTGTTTCTGATAGTACAGGCTTGAGACTCTCGAGTCTGGACGTCATGCTTACTACCATTGCAAAGTATGGCCAGACCAATGGTGTCGATAGTCTTGTTGTCAAACAAGGAGAAGACTTCTCCATCGAATTCTCTCCAGATGTCTTTGTCATGAATGCCAATGCCGACACTTCGGTTGTGGCCTACTACGGTCGCTCGCAGAATAGAACCTCGCTCCCCAACTGGATATCCTTTGACTCCGACTCTTACACCTTTTCCGGGAAAGTGCCCTACGTGACCTCCAGCATTGCTCCTTCGATTGAGTACGCTTTTAGCTTCATCGCTACTGACTATGCTGGTTATGCGGGTGCTGTGGGTACTTTTAAGTTGTCTGTGGGAGCCCACCAGCTTAGTACCTCGTTGAACGAGTCAATTAAAGTCAATGGAACTTACGGCTCAGATTTTGACTACACTGTGCCTGTGTTGTCGGCGGTTTACTTGGACTCTACTCCAATTGCCAAGGAGAACATTTCCTCGGTCACTCTGGAAGACTTGCCCAGCTACGTGCTGTTCAACAAAGATGACTACTCCTTAACCGGACGCTTTCCCAACTCATCCAGCTTCCAGAATTTCACAATTTCTGTCCTGGATGTTTATGGTAACTTGGTGTCTTTACCATACACATTTGACTCAATTGGCTCGGTTTTCACCGTCAAGAAGCTTCCTGATTTGAATGCTACTTGGGGTAACTATTTTCAGGCCCAATTGATGCGTTCTTACTTCACTGATTTCAACAACACTTCCATTGATGTATCTATTCCAAGCAACACATCATGGCTCACTTACCACTCGTCAAACATGACAATCAGTGGTTTCACCCCGGACAAGTTTTCCCTGGCTCAAATCACCGTCAGGGCCTCGTCGGACTTTGATGAGGAAAGCCGTTCTTTCTCAATTGAAGGCGTGAAGAATCAAGTGACTTCCTCCGGTTCTTCTGCACGCCCTTCTGCCACGGACTCAAGTACAGCCTCTTCAAGCATATCATCTGGCTTTGGAGCTCCTAACTTTGTACAAAAGAAGGCTTCCGATTCCAATAGAAAGAATCTCATTCTTGGCTTAGCCATT
Organism: Metschnikowia sp. 00-154.1; assembly: GCA_002370645.1. Taxonomy (NCBI): domain Eukaryota; kingdom Fungi; phylum Ascomycota; class Pichiomycetes; order Serinales; family Metschnikowiaceae; genus Metschnikowia; species Metschnikowia sp. 00-154.1. The sequence continues at coordinate 90,402 of NKZI01002158.1, read as the reverse complement.
GGGTTACCTCTTCTTGCTCTTTTGGTTGCAGGTCTCTTACTCATTTTCTGCTGCTGCTGTCGCCGCAAGACAAACAACGACAATGAGTCTGAAACTCATTCAGGACAATCTAAATCTGTCAACGAAGAACTTACAGGACCTGGTTTCGGAACAATCAATAACGAAGACGACCACAAGGAAACCGCCCAAAGATTGAGCAAGATTAATGCTCTAAAACTTGATCAAGACAACCGATCAACACTGTCAACGCTCACTCACGTTGAATCTAGAAGCGACATGGAATATTTCGACGCATCGGAAAAACCCATGATGTCGTGGAGAGCCAATGAAACTTCAGACTCCAGTGTTATGAAGAAAATGCTCCTACAAAAACACAGATCCGATATGTCCATGGAAACTGTGAACACCGAAAACTTGTTCTCAGTGAGATTGGTAGACGACAACTTGTCTGTCCGGAACTCAGATCTCAATTCCGTCCAAAACTTGCTAGGCACCATGGACCCAGGGCAAGTGAGTGCATTATTACACAGTCATTCCTCATCCAACTCCAACATCCAAAGACTTGATAGCGATGGTAATATTGTCGAGGATGACCTGAACCTCTCGTCTCCAGTTAAGAAAAACTTTCAGGGAAGCACCACAAGTTTGAACGATATTCTGGAGGAAGACGACACCAACAACACATTCTACACGCAAGAGTCGTCCAAGTACAACCTCATGGCCAAGTTTTTGAACCTGAAAGAGGGTTCTCTCAAGTCTCAATTCAGCACCGACGAAGTGGACAACAACTTACGCCAGGAGTTTGAGCCCCGCAGAGGCCCCAATGGTGAAATCCTACAATGGGGCCCAAGGCCCGAAGGCTACAATTTTGCATCTCCCGACGTGGCTTCATTCTTGCTAGATTCGGATGTGACACCAAGAAACAATGGTGTGTTGCAATCTCGAATGTCTGAGATTGATCCTTCTAGAACATCGGTCTACTCCGACCTTTCCTTTGCAAGCCACGTGGACAGCGCAGCAAAGCTAGTCAACTTCACCAGAAAAGCAAGCACCAAAGACTCTTCGCGGCAACAGGTTGTGGACCATCCGGCCGCCAGTGCTCTGATTCTTGACGACAGCGAATCAGGCTAACCGAACATTCATTAACCTAATAACTGCATCGCATCTCTTGCATCACAACGGACAGTGTAATATATACGAAATAATGTAATATATTGTAAAGTGATTATAAAATAGACTCTAATGATGAGGGTAAGAATGATACTAGATTTAATGAAAACTGGACTAGTACTAGAAAGAATATAAAGATGTTTGTGTATGAATTAGTCTATGATTAGCTGGAGATAGTGGCCACGTAGTTTGCAGTGTCTTGGGCCCTTCTTCTGCCCTCTATGTAGTTCATCATCTCAGAGTACGTTTGGGGAATGACCGAGGAAACGGTATTGTTAGTTCCTGGCACGAAGAATGAGTAGATGAAGCAGCCGGATTCCTTGGAGTCTTTGGAGTCGAGGTTCTTGATTCGGGTGTCAACCTTCACCTGGACCAACGTTCCACACTCCGACAAGAACGAGTTGGTGTCCTTGGAGATTGTGTTGGTAGGATGCAACTTGAAAGGCGAGCTAGGTTCTTCAGACTCTTGGTCGTGCAAGTACTCAGTGTAGGACACCGTAGCACTCATGCTCAAAACGGATCCAACTGGCACGGGGGCCTTGAAAGTAGTCGAGTCCAAGGAGACGAATCTAGGGCCTGCAGAGCTGAATGCTGCAGCAGTACAGTAGGCCAACTCAAACGCCTGTCTCATAAGGTACCCACCGAAAACCATGTAAGAATGCCTGTTTCTGTACTGGGGCTGCATGAAAAGCGTAGAGGTGAAGGTGGTATCGCTCATGTACTGCAATTGGTTGTTCTCACCTGGAACAATACCCTGGGTGGTCTTCCACATGTCATGGACTAGTCTATTCTCCTCATCGGTAGGTTCAATTATGGAACTGTTCTTTGCAACCAACTTCTTCTTAGTATTAAACGACTCTGCTCTTCTGTAGTCAATCCACTCGGGCTCGGAAACGGGAAGAAGTCTGTTGATAGCGAACGACTTGTGGGTAAGTGGGTTTCTTGCAACAAACGTGAAATTAGCAGTCAAAAACACGTTTTCATGAGACAAGTCCTTATCGGTAACTTTGGCAGGGATGGAGTCCTCGAAGGCATAGCCTTTGACAGTGATCTCCATGGAAGACCGACCAGTCCACGACACATTACCGGCCAAGACAAAGTTGTAGTTTTGGATCTCGTCGACCTTCTTCAACATCAAGATTCTGTCGACGGAAGCTGTGACATTGACGGGCTCAGCAGGGGCACAATGCTTGTAGGCGATTCTTCCTGCCAAAGCATCTAGATCCTGGAACAATTGGCCCACTCTTAACCGTCCAAAGGCGTTGATGTAAGCATCGCAAAGCCACTTATCATCCTTGAAAGGAAGCAGGAGGTACGAGAAGGACTCGCTGGGGGTTTTCTCGGAAACCTTTGTGGTTTTAGGGTTGATGTAGTTGAAGGAGTCCAAGACCTTGCCATCTTTCAACTGCTTCTCACGTTCTCTCAAGGCATCCAACCACGTGGAAGTAGCAGATACCGTTTTGATGTCTTTTTGGTCGGCCTTGACGGTGGCTGTAGCATCTTCAGCCGCAGCAGGAGAAGTTGCATCTTCGTACTTGGACGAGGTCAAGTGTCTGGGAAAAACAGAGCACTTGACTCTAGGAGGCACGCGGTTCAAAAGTCTTATGTTTCTCGTCAACATATTAGGCCAAAGGGGATATTAAGATATTGGGGAGGGGAGATGGCAAGTATGCAGAGATAATGATAAGATAAGGCGTAGTATTGTGGCAGCGCGTGGAGATATTTATATGGCCTTACTTATGGTGGAGCGGAACCTCTGGGCAGGATGTGTTGGGTCTCGCGGCCCCAATCCACTAGCGACCAAAATGCAAGTGCGTGAGGGGACAAGTCTGGGTGGGTCTCCCGGGGAAACGCGGAAAGTGAAGGACTATAGATTAGGGGAATTAACGAAAAAAAAGAAGTTACAATAGGGATTTATGCAAGCTCGAAAAAACACTCTTATAAGGAGGTTTCTATTCCATATATATGTCAAGGGTTATTTACAGTATATTGTAGACTGGACTGAACTGGATTGAACTGGAGTGGAGTGGATGCGTAGTTCGCAACTATAGTGCCTTATTCAGAGTGCCAAAAGATATTGGTAGGGCCCGGGCAGACCGGGTGCGCGATAGACGACCCAGCAAGAAGAAATACATCACAGAGTGAGCCAACGCGAGCAAAGGCGGAGTTGGTTGGGTGCGACTCCCACCACTATACTTATTAATAGGGCGCACTGGGCATTGGGCACTGGGTACTGAGCACTAGGCGTAGCTCTACATACTCTTTTTTTGGAGAAATAAAGTGGAGTACATCGTAAACATAGTTGTTTAGAATTGTACTGTTTGTCCATATTTGTACATTTTGTCCAAAATTGTACGGTTTGTCTAGATTTGTACAATGTGTTTAGATTTGTACATTTTGTGTCTATTCGAATAATTTGCGTGTTTGTAAAAACTTGTCTGTTTTAAGTTAATTATTGTTTACTCTATCTTTTGTAAGGTATTCTCTGGTGTTTTCTAGGATATACTCAGTGTGTTCTGTCACTCTCAGTGTGCTATAGATATGTATAGTGAGCCGAGCACGGTGCAACAGAATAACATGGTAATTAGTGACTTTAAATTTCTGCGAATAGTAATTAATTTACCAATAGATGGTCACGTCATGTCTTACTCTGGTGCATGTGATTCAATATAATTATCTGGTGTTACAGTACTCTGTAGTGTATGTTATAGTGCACTTCCAGTGTACTCTAGTGTACTATAGTGAGATCTGGTATAGCGACACGATAAGAGTGCTAAGGACCATACCAGACACCCACATCCATGCCCCCAAACCCGTACACCTAAAACTATAATGTATGTTTATTTTTTTCTGTATACAAAAATAAAATTGAAACCTTTGGACCCAAAATTTGGGAGTCTAACAAAAGCTGAAGTCCACCCAACCTATATTTCGTTTTCTCCAATAGTGCACCGGCCCTCGGGGTTGTACTGCCGCGCGCGCGCACCTCCCACCCGGTCCTCATCGTTCCGACCCTTCACAATCTTCTTTTTCTCAAGCTTGGCTCCTACTCCAACTCTTTCCACCAAACATGTCCAAGTTGTCCAGTGTCGCTAAGACCTCTCTCATGGCCGCTAAGGCCAATGCATCTGGTGCTTTAAGAATGGCCTCTGGTGCCTCGGGCCCTAAAACTATGACCGTCAGAGACGCTTTGAACTCCGCCATTGCTGAGGAGTTGGACAGAGATGACGACGTGTTCCTCATGGGTGAAGAGGTCGCTCAATATAACGGTGCCTACAAGGTTTCCAGAGGTTTGCTCGACAGATTTGGCGAGAGAAGAGTCGTCGACACCCCTATCACCGAAATGGGTTTCACCGGTTTGACCGTGGGTGCTGCTTTGGCCGGCTTGAAGCCTGTGTGTGAGTTCATGACTTTCAACTTTGCCATGCAGTCCATTGACCACATTATCAATTCCGCTGCCAAGACCTTGTACATGTCCGGTGGTAAACAGCCATGTAACATCACCTTCAGAGGCCCTAACGGTGCTGCTGCCGGTGTGGGTGCTCAACACTCTCAATGTTACGCTGCTTGGTACGGTTCCATCCCAGGTTTAAAGGTGGTTTCTCCATACTCCGCTGAGGACTACAGAGGTTTGTTCAAGGCCGCTGTTAGAGACCCAAACCCCGTTGTTTTCTTGGAAAACGAAATGGCATACGGAGAGTCCTTCGAGGTTTCCGAGGAGGCTTTGTCTACTGACTACGTGATCCCATTCGGTAAGGCCAAGATCGAAAGAGAGGGTTCTGACATCACTTTGGTGTCCCACACAAGAAACGTCATGCACTGTCTTCAGACCGCAGAGCTTTTGGACAAGCAATACGGTGTCAACGCCGAGGTCATCAACTTGAGATCTATCAAGCCTTTGGACGTGCCAGCCATCATTGAGTCTGTCAAGAAGACCGGCCACTTGGTCACCGTTGAGGCTGGATTCCCAGCTTTCGGTGTTGGATCCGAGATCTGCGCCCAGATCATGGAATCCGAGGCTTTCGACTACTTGGATGCCCCAGTTGAGAGGGTAACTGGATGTGAAGTGCCTACCCCTTACGCCAAGGAGTTGGAGGACTTTGCCTTCCCAGACCCAGACACCATCTTGAGAGCCTCCAGAAAGGTGTTGAGTTTGTAATGTTTGTAAGATATGAAATATAGAAGATATATCTAGCATCTGGCCACATGGCCCGTTCAATAATAGACCAAGAGACTGAGTTGCCCGTCTAATTTAGACTGTAAGCCCCGCTGCACTGATCGCACATTCTCGGCTCGCGCACCAATAAGGACATATCAGATCCCAGTCCATCTTTACCCCCATAATCCAGATGGATGTGCACAAGCGTACTCCCAGCAGTGCTGCTCAAAGTGTAAATGAGAAGCAGGACATTACGTTACTGAAATTCCCTGTTGCTCAGTATGCTTTTGACGAGGCCAACGAAGGTATAATACCCTCCACCGTGCTACAACCCAAGCCCACCAATGCTACACAGAGTTCCTCCTTGAATCCGAAAGACTACTTGAATTTCTGCGTGCTTATAATTCTTTATACACTTCAAGGTGTCCCAGTGGGTTTGGCCTTTGGGTCGGTACCGTTTATTCTTAAATCGAAGCTCAGCTACTCTCAAGTGGGAGTCTTTTCATTGGCATCTTACCCTTACTCCTTAAAACTTCTATGGTCTCCTGTGGTGGATGCCATCTATAGTAAACGCTGGGGCCGGAGAAAGTCATGGATCATGCCCGTACAATTGGTCTCGGGCGTTACGCTATTGTACTTGGGTTCGGTGATGGAGAAGTTGATGGAAGATCCGGCCTCGTGCTTGAAAACAATCACGTTCTGTTTCTTTTTGTTGGTGTTTCTCTGTGCCACACAGGATATTGCTGTTGATGGCTGGGCCTTGACCTGTCTTTCGCCAGAAAGCTTGTCGTATGCCTCTACGGCTCAGACGGTGGGCATGAACTGTGGCTACTTTCTGAGTTTCACAGTATTTTTGGCGTTGAGCTCTCCGGAATTTGCAAATAGATACTTACGTTCTGTGCCCTCCGAACAGGGTCTTTTTACCTTGGGTGGATACTTGAGTTTCTGGGGCTTCATGTACATCGCTGTGACGGGGCTCTTGTACTTTATTCCGGAAGAGCCTTTTCATTTGCGGAAGAACAAACCCACCAAAATGTCTAGCGATTACTTAAAGGAGGATGACCACTATAACAAATCCATGGGAATGACGCAATACCTTACGGACTTGAAAGGTGTGTACATGTCAATGATCGAGGTGTTGAAGCTTCCAAATGTGCAGCTCTTCGTGGTCATCTTGCTCATTGCCAAATTGGGTTTCCAGGTCAATGAATCTGCCACTAACTTGAAGCTTCTCGAAAAGGGTCTATCGAAGGAGGATTTGTCAATTACAGTGTTGATTGACTTTCCTTTCGAAATGATCTTCGGTTACTATGCAGGACGCTGGTCCTCTGGCAAGAGTCCTCTCAAACCATGGCTTCTTGGGTTTGCTGGAAGATTAGTGGCTGCCTTTTTGGCCCATTTGATCTTATTCTTTTTCCCTAAAGTTGAAAATGGCGAGGTTCCTTACAAACTTTTCCTCATGATCATTTTGCAGCATTTGCTAGGCTCATTTATGGGCACCATTCAATTTGTCTCGTTGTGTGCTTTCCACACCAAGATTGCTGACCCTGCTATTGGCGGAACCTACATGACCACTTTGAATACGCTTTCTAATTACGGTGGAACTTGGCCCAAAATCATCATTTTTTACTTGATCGACAAATTCACCTATTCGACATGTAAAATGGCACTGAAGGCTTCCGGTTTCGTGGTTAGCACTGAAGAGCTCAAGGAGTCGTGCAAAAAAGCTGGTGGTTACATTAATGTTGAGAGAGACGGTTATTTTTATACTAGCACGATATGTTTGACTCTTGGAGTATTTATTTGGTTTTGGGTCAAGAGGAAAGTCACATACTTGCAGTCTCTTCCCCAGTCGGCATGGAGAGTGAAGAAGTGATAACGAAGTTACAAAATATATGCGAAAAGCTCTGTATTAAAAAAGATTATATACTAGAAATCATTATTGGCCAGCAGGCCATCATTTTGATGAAGGAAATCCGTATGCAAGAAGTCGATTGGCAGGAACGGAACCTTGGAATCGTCAAGCATACGTTTGGATAGCGATGAGTAGGTGCCCACAATGGAAGGTATAAGCGATGTTCCGGGCGCTGTAACAGAACCATTGGAGGATGCAATTGAGGGCGATCGGATGTCGGATGTTTTTGAAAACGACCTCGCCATGGCATTGAAGGTATCAGAGATGCCTCTTCTGTGCTTCGTACTTTGTACAGTTTTCCGATTTAATGAGCTCACGTAATGCAGGGGTGGAGTGGCCAAGTATGAGTTATGGAGCAACAGCGAGCTTTCATCCGGTTGATACACAATGGGCGTTTCCTGGTACGGTTTCCTGAGATGAGAGGAACCGCTGTGGCTGTCGGTGAGGGAGTTGCCAAAGGGGTGGTCGTTTTCCCTGGCATCTGAGTTCCCATACACATTAGTGTACCATTCTGGTTTGGTGAAATGGTCGTCTGTGTCACGTGGAGCGCTGGGGTCAAGTGCTCTATGTAGAGGCGTCTTGTTGCGTCTCGAGTCTCTCCCATGGGGACGTTCTCTATAGATCCAGAATTGAACGAGGATGATAGCATCAGATAACACGGTGCCTGCACTTCCGATCATGAAAGGTAGCTGACTATTCAAAATGCTCTGAAAGTCGTAATCTCCAAGATATTGGTCGTACTTCGAGAGCAAGTAAAGGTCACTCAAGATGGAGAGGGTGTAGAAGGAGTTTCCCAACAACGCAAACGTGAACATGAGCGGAGAGATGCCTTTGGTGGACTTGCTTCGGTAATTTTTCAAGATCTGCGGTAAGCGAGACGTGAGATAGAAGCAAGTGCTTGTCCATCCACTTAAAACACCAAACAAGGCAGGGTTATAATGGATGTGCAGAACAAGCGACTTGAACGAGTGCCATAATGAAGTCAAGAGTGACTTGGTGGAGTTTGAAGGATCTTGGAACTCTTGGGCATGTGTATGCAGACCCAGGACTCTTTTGAAGGTAGAGCTGATGACTGATCCCGATAAAACTTTCTTTATGAAGCTCCTTCGAGGTTGTCTGGACCTTCTATCGGATGATGAGGAAGATCGCTGATTGATGGGATAGTTGTTGGGAGAAGCCTCAAAGCGGTTGCTCCTGGTCACTAGTAGAGGGTTTGGAGCATCGTTGGAGTGTACCGGGCGCATCATGTTCGGGCTCTGCAACATGTTATGGTGCACGATCTGGTTGGGATACACCTTGGTATAATACCAAAACTGGAGTGCCAAGATGAGGTCTATGAAGCAGTAGTAGGCAGCAAGACACACTTGGAACGGGAGAGCCCTGGTCAACAAGCAGCCTACCAAATTGGTGAAATCGCCACTGATCCAGCAGATTAAAAAGGATGTAGATACGCCCGACACAGAGTGGTTGAGGTAGTTTTCAAACACCTGAGGAAGCTGGGCAAAGAGCCATACCACCAACGAGAGGATGCCGGAAGTCTTTGAGATTGTGGCCACCAGGTAGTACTCCTGGGGAAGCGGAAGAGTGGAGTTGGCCAAGAATGTTGGCAGGACAAAAGTGGAGCTCATATTATCGGGAACATTGGTAGAGGACAGTGGTGATGTGCGGGCGGTGATAGTCTGTGGAATGAGACAAGACAAAGTGTCTTTAGTAGATAGATAAGGCTTTGGACAGTAGGGTACGCACAATGGAATCAACAAGCACAGAGGTGTCACGTGATACAATAAAATAAATAAATAAAACTGCCTGGTTCAGATCTTCTTTATAAATGGGTGGGTGCTGGGGGGTGGCCAGGGTGGTAGCAGATCAGAAGAGAAACGGCAAAAAAGAAAAGATATAGAAGAATCTGCGCGCATAGATAGACCTTCGGAAGGTGTCGCGCGTGCCGAGGTCAGCCTCTCACTGATAGTGATAAAAAACGCACGACTTCTCATACTAGTCATTCAAACTGACTCTATTCCATTAATTTATTTGATACTTTTTTTTATAATGGTTTTTATTTGATTTCTATATATGTGTTAAATTTGACTGTATTTTTAATTGTATTGGTTTAGTTTATGAAAACTATCGCATGTGACTGTGGTGAATTAATTGGGTGAGTAGTGTTTTTGACAGTCTTTTGGTGAGCTGACTGATGTGGAGTGATAATTCGCAGTTAAATATGACCAAGCCAAAACATTTCAAAACTATAAAATAATACAAAACACTGCAAACTGGTGGATGCTTTGTGAATTACAAATACATATAAAGATGTTGTATCCATTATACACTATGATTTGGACAGTAGTAAAATCGACTGTTAAAATTGTCTGCTTGAAAGTCTGGTTGTTGTATGTGTTTGGGCACGGTACCCCAGGATTCGGCCATCAGTGCAGATGAGCCCTTCCAGCGCGCGGCTTCGCTGACCCAACTACACTCATGATCGAAGTCCTCGCCAACGACCGTTTGGGCAAGAAAATCAAGGTCAAGTGCCTTCCTACCGATACTGTGGGTGACCTCAAGAAGATCATAGGGCTCCAAGTGGGCACGCCGCACGAGAAGCTCATTTTGAAGAAGGGCCATCAGATCTATAAAGACCATATCACTTTGGACGACTACGAGGTCCACGACGGCTTCAACTTCGAGCTCTACTACGGCTGATAAACATCCAGTTGATATGTTCACATTTTGTTTTACTTATATATATTGGCTCAATTATTTCGTTCTATAATTAGGATTATAAATTATTATTAGGTAATGACTGCGCCCGCGTAAGTCATCCACACTCTATAAAAAGTACTCAATCTGCCTCGATTTAGCACGCCCATCGTAGTATGCCTCAAAAATGTCCTTTTGCGACCCGTTTCGGTTGATGCCGTTCACTCCCCGCCCCTCCGAGGTATCCTCGTCGTTTTCGGGCGACGCATCGAACACGTTGAAGAACTGGCCCGGAAGCACGGCTTGTGCTGACTTCTCAGGCTTGCCCTCATAGTTGGAGTGGCTGATTTCAAGCACACTGGCCAAGTTGCCGCATCTATAGCAGTAGTTCGGCGCTGACCAGATCGTCAAGCACTTCCCCTTCCAGTAGCTCACATAGCCTTCGTTGCATAACTGGTGCGCTCGAAGAAGTTGCACCAAATCGTTATCCCGGCAGAACTTGTTCATGACTTCGTGCCCAAACAAGTAGCCTGCACCCCTGGGTGACAACTTAAAGTCGGGGATCTCGGGGTCAGGGTCCGACCACACGAGATCCGCCATAATTCCATCATGCGGGATCTCCTTGAATCGGTCAATCACCCGGATTTGGTCGAGCTGCTGGCACGAGGGCGATAGCCCGCCGTGCGTGGCAAAAATCTTGCCGTCTATAGTGGCCCCTAGGGGGAGATAATCGAAGAGGTCAGTGAAGTAGCTCCATACCTTGAGCGAGCCATTGTACTTGTTCAAAACCTCCGTATAAAAGCCATAATTCGTAGTAATGGTTCGGGACTCGTGGTTACCTCGTATTAGTGACACACGCTCCGGGTACCGGAGCTTTAATGCTATTAGAAGAGAGATGGTCTCCACGGAGTAGTAGCCCCGGTCCACATAGTCGCCGAGAAAGATATAGTTCGTGTTGGGTGGCGAGCCTCCGATCTTAAAGATCTCCAAAAGATCGTGGTATTGCCCGTGGATATCGCCCACGATTGTACACGGGGACGAGAGGGAGATGATGTTGGGCACTCCGAGTAGTTGAGTCTTTAGCAGATGGCATAGTTCTTGCACGGTTTCTTCAGGGAGAATACGCGGCGGCTGCTGATCTAGTAACTGCTCCAAGCAGTAGTCTAAGTCGACGGTAGGTATCGAAAATACCGTCATGAACGTGTGGGTCTATTGCACTAGTGGATATGCGAGGTAGTTGTTGGAGTACGCGGCGCGAAACATGCGAAGTTTTTGACTGGCGAGGGTGTGGGCCTGGCACGACACCGTCTACCCTAGATAAGCTTTGGTGACGTACTGTGACCTGTTATGCTTTTTTTTATGTCGAGTCAATAAACATTGAGTCGTATGGTATTATTAACTGGTGGGGTTTTTTTTGTTGACTCGGTTTGTTGATTTGGTTTTAAAAATGTACTTGGTCTATTGAATGGTTAACTGAATCTACTGTGCCGAGCATCGATGTATGTCCTTTTCTATGTACCAGACAGACACAGACACCAGACACTCTTATAATCAGCGATACACGAGTCAACATCTAATACGGAGCATGGAGAAATATGCCTCCCTTGGATTTCACAAGTTCACCTGGTCAGACCTCGGAGATGCTCTTGGCCAAGATGTCTAAGCCTTTGGCCACAGCCTCTTCTGGGATGTTCAATGCAGGCACCAACCTGATCACATTGCCTCCAGCACTAATCACAAGTAAACCGTATTCTCTGCACTTTTGGATCACAAGGTTGATATCCACTCCATCCTTCAACTGTAATCCTAGCAAGAGTCCTCTACCCTTCACACCCAGAGCCTTTTCTGGGTTGGCCTCGATGATCTTAGCCAAGCCATCCACGATTTTCTTGCTGACAAGATCCACGTTTTCAAGAAAAGCGGGGTCACTGACTTGGTCAACCACATACGAACCCACAGACGCTCCCAATGGGTTACCTCCATACGTGGTGCCGTGGTCTCCTACTTGTAGTGCGCTTTCGATCTTCTCATTGATCATCACGGCCCCAATGGGGAATCCGTTACCAAGAGCCTTGGCCATGGTCACAATATCGGGGTGTGCCTCTGCAGGTATCGAGCAATGGGCCCAGAACTGGCCCGTACGCCCGAGTCCACACTGGATCTCATCGTAGATGAGTACCACATCGTTCTCCACGCAGAGTTTCTTGAGCAGCACCAAAAACTCTGCATCCACGGTATTCACACCTCCTTCGCCTTGAATAGGCTCTATTATCACCGCAGCCGTCTTCTCCTTGCTGATAAGTGCACGTACGCTTTCAATGTCCTTGGGGTCTGCCACCTGGATACCTGCCACCAACGGTGTGAATGGCTGCTGGTACTTAGGGTTGGCAGTCACTGAAAGTGCACCCATGGTACGGCCATGGAAACCGTTTTTGAAGCAGATGATTTCAGTTTTGTCATCACTGGAACGCTTGGAGAATCTTCTGGCAAACTTTAATGCTGCTTCATTGGCCTCGGTACCGGAGTTACACAAGAAAACTCTTTGGGCATCTTTCATTCCGCCTGCATCCAACGTCTTGGTCACAATCTTATTGGCCAATTCGCCTGCGGGGAGGTTGTAGTAGAGGTTGGAGCAGTGCAACAATACCTGTGACTGCTTGCTGAGGATCTTACTGACCTCTTCATTGGCATGTCCCAAGCACGTGACGGCTATTCCAGCAGTGAAGTCAATGTATTCGCGATCCTCGAGATCATATAAATACGAGCCTTTTCCCCGTGCAATCACAAGGTTGGGACGGGCATATGTGGTGACCGTATAAGGCTTGGTGACATCGTCAATAAATTTTCCAGTCATGGAATTGGCGTCTGCATCGGCCACGGGAACGTACGAGCTCGCAAGGGGGAGCACACGTGAGAACTGGCGAACTGCTGCTCTGGGTGCTAGTCTGATTATTGTCCTGGAAAGCATGTCTATTTGTATGGTGGAGTAGGTCGCAGTAGATAAGAATGGTTTTTGACCGAGCGATGTCGAACCGCGCTTCGATGACTAACAGTTACCCGATTAGGAAGCGTTGCACCCAACACCCAAAGCACCAACTCACTAACTCACCAAAACAGATCTCTAAATTCGTTCCGTTCCCTATTACATTCCCTCTCTATTGTCTGTCTCACTTAAAACTTAAATTCTCGTCAATCTTATTTGATCCATTCTTTTATGTTTTCCCTCACTGACTTCTACTGTTAGGCTTGTCCTTTGTAATTATATTACACACGCTCCACGCTGACCGTAGTCTCCACTAAACACCCATTATCAAAATCCTTGATCATATTGGCTATGATCCGGTTCACCTCGAATATCAATCGCAGCTCGTCATCCGGGCTGCTCCCCTTCATACTCACACTCACTCCTGCAATGTAAAGCTGGGGATTGAGCTTGGAAAAGTACAAGTTGCCAATCACATACGATGCCTTGAAGCACGGGAGGTTCTGGATCCTATCGTAGACAGATGCTTTGATCACTGTGTAGTCGTAATCGGAGTATGGGAACGAGATCAACAAAATGCCTCCCAAGGTATTGACCAACTTCCAGCCTGCATAGCACAATGTGGATGCAACCACAAGAGTCGATGCCTCGTTGAGATCGAAGCCGAAACTCTCCTTGTAATGTTCAGGAATAAGAGGCACAGTCGATAAGAAAAACGAGTATGTTAAGGTCAAAAGTCTGATAGGGTTCTTGGCAAGAACAGTACAGAGGTTTTGAGCCTTGGTCATCAAGCTCTCATGATTTTCCAGGCTATTTAAAAGTCCACCTCTTGATAATTCGTTATATGCCTTACCCTTCTTGGTTGTTTTCTGATCGCTTTGTTTCATCAAGTGGAATATGGCAGTATCCTCGAAAATATGGACGGAGGTGAACCACGTGATGGAAATCACAATGAAAAGCATGAATTCATAGAGAAACCAGTTGACGGGCCCATGGTCCGAGCCATGAATATGGTGAGCTCCATGCTCTGCATTTTCAGCAGTGGAGGAGTCAACAAAGCCCACCACCATTTCCTCCACAAAGTGACTAACCAAGTCGCAGCCCACCATCACCAGCGAGGTGCTCAAGGCAAAACCAGCCAATACTTCTAGCCGGCCCAACCCAAAAGGGTATGCCAACGAGGATTTGCCCCACACCTCGAAGTTGGACATGATATCCACACAGGCCACCAGCAACGAGCCCAAGGAGTCGTAGAAGATGAGATGCGCCAATGTGGAGAATGCAGGTTGTTTTGTTTCAGCTCCAGTGATGAAGATGAGCACGGAGACAATGAAATGCGCCAAAGAGAGCGCCAACTTGAATTTCTGAGATGAGCTAGCACTATTCAAAGACTCCCGGAAGTTAGGTATAGGATATTGGTCCGGAATGAGACTAGACTGCTGGTTAGTCTCAGCAATGGGCACGGGTTCTTGGAAGAGATTCATCGACACCGACGAATGCTTATACCTATGGCCCTTTCTGTGAGCAGGCTTGACCACCAACGACGGGTTATTCGACATGTTCATATTGATATCCTGGGGATGAAAATTGAACGGCTGAGTCCTTTGTGGAGACCCATTTCTCAGGCGGAAAGGAGACGTGCTGGCTCTTCGAGAGGGAGAACGGCTTCGAACAGGAGAGCCCGTTGGAGATCTCTCCCTTCTGAGAACACTCTCAGGTTTGATATCGGGGGTATGTTTTGGAGGAGGCAAGTGGGGAGGGTTATACGCTCGAGGCATGCCATGAAACGAGTTCCTATTGGACGGTCTTTCGGTTGCAGCAGCAGGAGCAGGAGCAGGATCGGGAGTCTCGCCATGTTCCCATATGGCATAAGATGCAGAGTCGGACATCAAGAGCGAACGGGGCCGTCTTGGGGCCGAGGAGTTGGAGTTTGCTCTTTGATGGAAGGAAAACGACGGTTGGCCCACAGGAGCCGAGGGAGAGTTCAACGAGGAGTAGCTGCCGTTCAACGGATAGTCAGTGGAGTAGCGTTTGGACAGCTGAGAAGCATTGCTGAGGCCAATGGAATTGCCAAGACTGGAGAACTGAGTGGTGCTAGGCGACGGCTGTGGAGATTCAGGCACCAACGACTCTGCAGAGAAGTTGGCACTCAAAAACGACAAGTCGGGAACGCGTGCTGGAACAGTAGGTTCAGCACGGAACTCGTCGTCGTCAAGTGCAGAGCGGCCGGAGATCTTTCCGAACAGGGGAGAATCCATATCTGCGTCTGACTGAACGAGGTAGGTCGTGGTTGGGGTATACCGTAGTTGGGGTGGACAGTAATATGATGGTTGGTATAAGTGACGTTAAGATGAGAGCAGACAATCAAATAAGAATCTTGATGAACCCCAACTATTCCGATGAAACTGATCTCTATTTCAATGTGGCTTTTGAAGTGGCTTGGAGTGTCTGCGTGTATAGAGGAAGGAGTGCGTGGGGGAATTGGTAGCCAGACAGAGGAGGAAGGTGGAGCAGTGAGTGGAGGGGGAGGGCCGCTCCAGTTGAAAAGGTTATTGGAGCTGCCGTGTATGCCGCACCATCAACAGCACAGACGCACTGGGCGAAAAAAAGGGTCTAATTTTAGATGAGCTGCGCACATTGCAACTTGCGACAGCCTACTGCCATGAACGGAACTGATGATTGCTTTCTGGTAGTTAACGAAATTGATTATTAGGTAAATTATGTTGTGTCACGATTGTTTCAGAAAGGTTTCAGAGTGATTTCAGAATGGTTCCGTACTTGTTTTATAATTTCACTGTTTCACTGTTTTATGGCTACGTATTACTTTGACCTGGTGGTTGCAGGCTCTGCCTTGAGGGTCTCGTTATGAAGTGCAGCTATTCACGGTGGACTAAAATACGAAAAGTTTAAGACGGATTTATTTTTTACGACGAGAATAGTAAAACAAACTAGGAGTACTTTTTACGGCCCTAACGAAGTTTCTTATTGTGAATACTTTATTTGAGTAGCCTATTTGAGTAGCCTATTTGAGTAGCTTTGAGTAGCCTATTTGGGTAGCCTATAATTACTCTTGATGAGTGCCGCACCATCACCACAAGTTATTAGTTGAGCAATATATATTCCCAATTGATAAAGGGTGATGTTTTGGTGACGCCAGACGTTGGCGATATTCGTCGTCAAGGGCTAGCCACCTGCCAGGGCCAGCCACCTTTGGTGCACTCCTAACTCTATTTAAGTAGCGCTACATTGCATTGTTCGCTTCACGAAGATTACTACCCAACTACCGGCTACCGATATTTATAACCTATGACGTACTACCTGTGACGTACTACCTCTAAAGTACTACCTCTGACGTAATGCCTCTGAAGTACTACTTCTGACGTATCACTCACTACATATGTATTACGTATAACCTCTGATCTATTATTATACATCCATAGTACTTGTGTCCTACTCTGGTTCTCATATACCTCAAGTACTGTTGACCTACTGCAAATTGCCTTATTGGTAGAAGATCTACCTAGAGCCAGTTTGTTGCTTTTCTGAAGGTAGATCCGGTACTAATTGCAATAAACGGCTGGTTCACTGGTATTAGTGGTGTTAGATCGTTTGAGTATTCCTTCACCATGACTGTAGTATTCCTTATATGTTCCTCACCATATACTAGGATACCCATGACCACCTTCCTAACATGCTCTCCTATCATTTTCATGTCCTTATGTCACCTTGCTCCTCTCATTCTGGACACTTGAGACTCCCATACATACCATTCTGTTCGTCTCCGTCTAATAAGGATTCTCTTTGGTGGTGTAGGCTTCGAAGAGCGAGAGACTGACGCAGCCGTTGTTAAGGCTTTCGCTGGTGTCTTCGATCAACTTCATGTTGTTGATGGAAAACGGCTTCCTGTGCTTGGTGCTTGGCACAATGGTCATGGTGGGGCTCTCCTTCTCCCGCTCATTTATCACCAACGACCCATTGTTCACGTAGCTGATGTCGCTGCTTCGGTAGAGCTCCTCCTCGTCCAAGGAGATCGAACACTCAAACACCTCCGAGCCCTGGTTGCAAGTACTCGACGTGGGCTCTGGCAAGTTGAGAATCGACCCCACCATAACTGCAAGGTTCCTCCCATTAAAGGCCTCGCCGTTGGTGGACGGGACCTCCAAAAAGTCTCGTCCCGTACTGAGCACATCCAGAGCCTTTTCCTCCTCTGTACCGGCCCTCGGGGAAGCCTCCTCAAGTAGCACTTCATTTGGGTTGGTGGTGGAGAGTTGCGAGAGCGAATTCTTGAATAGGAGCAAGAGATCGTAGAGCAAAATGCGGAGCTTCTGGTCGTTCTTGGAAAAGTACTCGGAGTCGTATAGTTTGACCAAGTCACGAAGAAACATAAAGTGCACCGAGTCACGCGTATACATAATGTCACTCAAGGATGAGTTATGTATGATCAAGAGCCGCAAGAAAATCGAGAGTGAATCCGAAACACATGTTGTTTCAAGGTTGGTGGTATCATCCAGTTCAACAGATTTGAGAAGGGCCTGTAGCACTTGGGATAGCTGGCGAAATGTCGTGAGCAGCGCCTTGAGGTTCTCAGTATGAGACATGGAGATCTTCTCGAAAAAGTCCTTGAGCATTGGAATCACCTGGACACTTCCCTCATGCTCAATGGAACTTGTGCCTGGCGTCTGGGAAAGGTAGAAGTCCTCGAAAACGGAAAACACCTTTTCTTTGGGCTCCCAATCGAGGTAATTGAAAAGTTCACCAAAGAACGAGTTATATTGATCAAATGGGAAATGAAGGTGCTCAATCAAGCCAATAGAAACGCTTTCAAGCGTGTCACTGGACAATTTATTTTCTGAAGTGAGTGTTTTCAATAGCAACTGGAAAATGGGCAAGGAAAACTCGCTCAAGAGGTCCCCGTTTTTGGGTACATCTGCTAGTTCCTTTACATCCAGGCAGTCTGTTTCGGAGCCTTTTTCACCTTGTTTTAGTAACCGGTTGCACAAGTATAAACATAGCAGGCTGGGGCAGTCTTGAGACAAGAGAGAAAATGCCAATTTCTTGTTGGTTGCCATGAGCAGCAACGTCACCTTGAGGCCCACTTTCAAATGGGCACAATCTTTCAAGCCATGTGTTTTTGCATTTTGAATGAACATGCAGAAGATCGATTCCTTGTGCTTCTCCCTATAGTCAGCCTGTTGGATTCGAAACTGTAGGTATTGCGAGTTGGAGAGAAACTCTCTCGCCATTGATGTATTGAACACCAATTCACAGCTCACCTTGCTCAAGCCTTTGGAGTTCTTGTGGTTAGAAATATCGTCCAATAGTGTTAGAATATCAAAAAGCACTATTGTCCCAAAACTGAGGAGCTTCATGAGAAACACAATCAATTGGTGCAGGTCGTCCGATTGGTCCAACGTTTCAGTGATGAACGAAACAAACATATCGTAGAGGATCTGGTTGCTCTTGAGTTTCAGAAGCCTTTTTAGATGTTCAAGTAACTTGGAAAAGGCATAATCCACAGCTTCACTTTCTTTGGATGGTACATTGTACCATTTCCTCAAGACACTTGCAATAGAGCTAGTTAAAGATTCCGCTATAGTCAGGTTCTTAAGGTTCAATTCCTCTTCACTAATGCCGCATTCGGCCAATAATTCTTTGATATCATCATCAGAAAGAAGCCGAGGATCTTCCAGAAGGATCTTATTCAATTCACTGATGAAATTGTCCACGGAAAACGAATCGTTTTTTCTTGGTGACTGCGTCTGGATTTTAAGCGGCGACTCTGCAGTGTCTTTGTTGAAGATGAGTTTTTTAAGTCCCGTAGGATTTTGGTTGCAGCTATCCTCCCTCAAGGCTTTCCCAATGGACTTATTGACAAACTCCCAGATTTCCTTGAATTTGAAAATATCTGTTTCTCGAGACGAAATGTCAATGTAGTTCATCACGATAAGCTTGAATATCTCATATGCCATTGACACGCTATCATAAGTATTACCCGCAATGATCCGGAGGAGATCATAGTGATAGCACGCAAGTTTGCCAATATAATAGAGTGTATCTAGGTAGTAGATCAACACCTTATTTTCGTTTTTAAGGATGATTTTGATGAACACCTTGAAAAAAAGCGTCAAATTGTCTGTGCATGAGTAGAACAAGTAGATATTGCCAATAGTGGAAGGGGACACATGGATCAATTTGGGCGAGTTGGAGATGGTGGTTATGATCTGAGGAGTTAACCAATTGACGATCAGAAATTGAACCCCGGTATGCACGCCTTTTATCTCCATAAGGTAATCATTGAAGTCGTCTTTGAATTTCCCCGAAGATAAACTATCGAGGATATGAAGCTTGGTGATTTGGATGCCTCTTTCGAAGCTTTCGGAAAACTTGCCAATGTCACTTGTCCATTTTTTGACTATATGGAAGTACTGCTTGTTCGTCAAGGCAGGAAGATTCAGTAGCAAGGCAAGGTGGAACTCCACTTGCGGGTCCTTTTGGTCAGTAGATGATTCCAGCGTTGCGGATAAATAAAAAATACCACAAGCAATAACTTTCCGCAAATATGAAGACATGGACACGATTTTCAACTGGTAGAGTTGGTTGACCAAAACAAAGAGGTTGCGCATACAAATTGACAGTTTTGGTTCGTTGGCCAAACTAAAAATGCTTTCGAGGATTTCATTTTCAAACTCCGTTTTGATGGACGCAGAACCTCGGGTAGATAGTCTTTGAAGGATCTTCCGTTTAAGGAAGTTGCACAAGATGTGGATCAATTCGGAAGACTCCCCCATATCTCTGTAGATGGTGACACACCAATAAATAAGGATTTTGACCTTTACTTTCCAGGCTGCATTGGATGGCGTGGGCGTGAGCAAGGACGCTAGACTATTGTTCAATTTGAGTTTATCAAGCAGGTCAATGAATCTCAAGTTATCGTCGCTGGACCTGTTGAAGGAACTCAGTTCGGAATCGGACAATTGCGAAATGATGAGTGCAAATTTATCGGGTTTGGAGTCGTTTTTGAGAAATGAGCTTCTTCTTTTGGCCTTGCTCTCATGGCCAGGATGCTGCTTATAGGAATGTTTCATGTTCAACATGAGACTTTCGTTTCTGAAGTGGATAAGTTGCAAAGTAGACTCAATGCTTCTGGAGTCCTTGGTGAGTTTGGTCACGTTCTGCAGGCTTAGAAGTATGCGATATAGCACATTGCCAATGAGGATCCAGTAGTCCGGGAGAATGAACAAGTTGTTGTTCAAGAAAAAGAGCTCCACTACCGAGCGGCTGATCAAGCCAAGCAAGTCCGTCTTCAAGGTCGCCAGTAGTATGGACCCGGGGACAGACACTTCATCGTCAGTAGCTCTGGCGCTAGGTCTAAGCGAGGACCGGTCTTCCGGAGATTTGTGAGTAGGAACCCGTTCGATGAGAAAGTAGTTAAGAAGCAACGACTCACACACCTGCTTCGAAAGAAACTCCTCTTTAATGATATCTTTCCAGAAGATCTTCACAAAAGTCAAGGCAACGAGAGTCTGGCCGAAGTTCAACGGTTTCTGGTGTAGGAGGTTATCAAGTGCAGGCGACAGCTCGCCCACCTCAGTATTGGCAATTTCAAGGAGAACAGGCAACTCCTCGATCTGGAGGGGAAAGTCCTCACGTAGAAAGCCAATGATGGTTTGGAGAAACGTGAGTCTATCCAAGAGAAATTCCACGTAGAGCGTTTGCACGAGCTTAAATAGGTAATTCAATTTCGCCTTGTAGGCCACACTGCGTTCCGAGGTATTGACAGATGGCATTTCCTTGGAGAACTTAAGAATATAGTCAGCGATCTGCAGGGTCCATTCCTGGAGCCATCTGGCTTCCACGGCCTCCAAAACAGAGTTCTGGCCTTCCACGGTTCGTGGAGAAGGCACACTAGGTGAGCTCCCAGGAATGCCTGAGTTTCGGGCCTGGACCTTCTTTCGTAGCAGCATCTGCTCACTATACAACACACACTTGGTGAACCACATGGCCCGGGCTATGGGCACGTTCATATTGCACATGCAGTCTATAAGCACCTTATTTCTAATCCCATGGGGAAGCCGGTTGGAGATGGTGTGCAAGGGTACTTCCGGGTTGGCCAAGTCGCGGAGCCAGGCCTCACGTTTCAGAGCCGTTAGAGTTACCCGGGGTGCAAGCTTAAAGTGGTTGCTGGAACTGCTGATCTGGTTTATGAATTCGTTTCTGGATTTATAGGATTTGGCCAAATGTGAAGACAATTCACCCAAGATCTTGGTGCAATTCTGCGACGACGAGAAGATGGTCTCTTGGATCAAGTTCCGAGCAGAAAAATACTCATTGGAAACCTGTGGACTCTCAAATAGACCCTTATTCAAAATGTTTTGGTTGGACAAGTTATCGTTCTGAGCATCGTCCTCCCGAAACGGCTCGAAATCAGGATACACCAAGGGCTCCAGGTCGCTGGAGAGAGGGTACACGCCCTTGCCGGGGCTGTCCATGGAGTAACGTTTGGCCAAAAGGTCCAGTTTGACCACGGTGGCCAGCGACGCCACACTCTGCCCCGAAAGGAAAGAATTCTTGCTTTTTTTGGACATAGAAGGCTGCCGTGCTATGCGGACGTGGGTATTGAAGTGTGATGTCTGTATGCATCAGTGCGCACCTAATATATTCTGCAACTGTCAGTCATTAGGACTGATGTACAGTCTTCAATAGAGTATCAATTGGTCAGTCATGAACAGTCATGGAATAATTATGACACAATCACGAAACAGTCATGAAACAAACATGCAGTCATGAAACAACTAAGTAGCCATGAACCACTAAAGTATAGCATGTAGTCTACAGTCTGGTCAATAAGTCATTTAATACTATCAATGTAGAAATACTGACCCTAGAGTTTGAAGTGACCCTGGAACTTGAACTGGAAACTAGCTTTTTTTCCTAGTTTGAACTAGTTTTGATCCTGATACTGGAGATCACAAGCTCAAGTATTTTATTCTACCAATCGTCGTCTTCGGGCTCATCGTCGCTTTCGTCTCTTGTAGCACCCTTTCTCTTCTTCAAGGCATCGGCCAATGACCCGGCCAAACTGACCTCCTCCGTCTTCTTGGCCTTGAGTGCATCTGCAAGTCCTCCTCCAATGTTGTTGGAAACAGGCTGGCTGGCAGAAGCACCGTTGGATGCTGATGCTGGTGCTGGGGCGCTGCCTCCGAAAAGATGAGCGGGTGGATCCACTTTCTTCATGTAGTCGAGAGGAGCCCATCCCTCCATGGTCTCCTTGATATCCTTGACAAGTCCCCACTGGCCGTTGGTATTGACCACGTAAACAATGTCGTCCTTGACTAATGGTACCGACCCACTGACTGAACCATCGTAGTCGTAAAGTGCTTGGTACGTGGGGTACTTTGGCTTGGCCACTGCTATGGCTGGGGGAGGAGGAGGTGGTGGTGGGTTTGCTTTCTTGGCCGGTGGTACTGGTGCTGGTCCTTTTTTGAGAGGCCGTGCGGGGGCCGTAGGATTGGTTCTAGCTGGCACATGTGGCTTGGTTGCAGCAGGAACTGGGTTGGATCTGGCAGGAACCTGTGGCTGTGGCTTGGGCTTCTGTGGGATAGCCGGTGGTGTATTTTGGGAAGCGGCTGGGGCCGTGATGCTTCCGTTATACTGCGTAGAAGGTTGTGGAGGCACGTAGGCCTGGGTCTGGGCCTGAGCTTGTGGCCTGGCAACTGGCGTAGGTGCTTGGTAAGCAGAGACATTTCTTCTCTGTGCTCCCCGGTTGTAGTACTTGCTATAGTCAACAGCACTGGAAACACCCCTGGGACGCTTAGGGTTCTTGCTATTGGCTGGCAACCCAGGCTCCACCACCACGGTTCCAGACTTGTAAGTGTCACTGTACTTGGGTGCAGCTCCATGTTGGAACTTGACGGTGTGGTACTTGCCAGGCTTCTTCTGGTATTGCACGGTCAAATCCACCTTGACTGAAATGCCCCTGTTGATCTTCCTGAGTTGCGTAACCAACTCCGTCTTGAAGTCAGTGTTGATGAACACATCTGGTGTGGTGGGAGTGGGCGAGGTCAACGATATGGCCACCCAATTATCTTGCAAAGTGGATAATCCTGCATAGCTAATGCCATTGACTGGGAGTGAGAACTCCTTCTGCAACTTAAGCTTCTTGTCCACCAAAACATCTGCAATGATGTGCAAGTGGCTTTTGGTGAGAACGAGAATGCGGTCCAATCTCTTGGACGACCGGCCGAATTTGGCCAATAGAATCTGGCCATTAGCCGAGAAAACTACCGGCTCATTGATGCCACATTGGCTGACCACAAACCGGCCATAGCCCAGGGAGTCATTGCACCCCAAGTAATCTCCCATATAAGCTCTGGAGCCAAGAATGGAAAACCTTCTTCTTTCTTTCCTTCCCTGCAAGAAACCAGACCCTTCGTCACGGAGCTGCTCAAACTTGTTTCCGTGCTTCTTGACTCTCCAAGCACTTTGAATCACCTTGGCTGCATCCTCCTTTCTCTTGACGTATCTTCTCCAGGCTCTCTGGATCCGGGCTGCCATGTTGTGCCAGTACTTATCCCTCATATCTTCCAATGCAAAGAGAGTTTCGGGAGTTTTGATAAACACCTTTGTAGTTCCCATCTGGTATTCAGAGGGAGGAATGTGACAGCTTCTCAAGATTTCCGTCACGGCAGTTATATCGTCACCCCGCCAAATGTAGTCTCCAGCATATCCAGTAGCAGGAGACAACAAGTAGAATCTCTGGACAAACTTGTCAAAAGTCGTACGGTACGCGAAACCCGCTCTTCTAATTCTCACGTTTTCTTTCAACCCCAAGTACTTCACTTGGTGCAACACTTGCTGGTCATCGTACTCCTTTGGTCTTTTGGTCTGGTTGGGTTTGATTGTTCTGATGTATGACGGTTGACATTGCGACAATGTATCCACTAAAGCATTGGCACTTCTTCTGATTTTGTCCGAGGCAGTTTCAGGGCGCTTCTTGGAATCAGTAAGAGCTGACAAAAGGTGGCTGGGGAACAAGGCATTGGTGACAAAGTCGTTGCTCGAAGTGGCCAAGAGTTCTAGCAAGTCACGGAGCATATTGTCCTTGTTCTTATCAGTCATACCGGAAACCTCGTAGGTGACATCACCAGCATAATGCTTGATGATGAACTTGCCTCTTCTGTCCTCGAAATGGCGGTTGTTGGCACCAACCATGCTCAATCTTTGGGCGAAAACCTGATCTGCAGCATCAGAGTCTGCATGGGCGGTTTTAATAGAATCGTTTAAAGCTGCAAACAAACCCGGCTGAGGTCTGGTGGCCTCAATCAAATCACACACCACTTTGTTGTTGAAATAGTCTATAGGGGTCCACTTGATCTGCTCCTGGACATACTCATCTTGTTCAGCCTTCAAGGTCAATTGGATGAAGATTTGTTGCAACTTCTCGTTGACGTAGTTGATACACACCTGCTCGAAGGAGTTTTGCTCGAAGATCTCAAACCCGTAGATATCCAAAATACCAATAGACTTCTTCTCTGTGGTTTGCTGGTTACCCTTTAAAGACACATTGACCCGCTCCACGATCCAATCAAATAAATTATTGTAAATACCCTTTGCAAGAGCATCACGCACGGCCGTAGCTTGCACAATGTTCAAAGGCACGTGGTAAGTGGAGCCACGTCTCATTCCATGGGAAGTTTCTATGATTCTCTCGGTTACAGCCTTCTTCAAGATTTCAGCATCCACCTGGAGAAGGTAAGCCACAAAGTTGGTCACTCCTTCGTCTCTAACAGCCGCATTTCCACTTTCATCCTCCACAAACGATATGTTACCGATCCACAAGATGGAGGCTAGCATTCTGAAGATGTTATCCTGCTCTGCTTGAGACAAACCAATGACGTTCATGGCATTGAGCGTCTCCAGAAAGTCCTTTCCATCGTCAATACCATCTGCATTGACACACTTGGCAGCAGAAGTGTAGATGTAGGTCTCTGGGCCCTGGATACCGTATGCCTGCTGATACTGGGGAGGACAATGCTTGGTGAACTGATAAAAGATGTGGAAGTTTCTCTCATTGGAAATTTGTTGCACCACTCTCTGCTTCTCCAATAAGTAATTAGTAATATGAGCCGCACATGGTTGGCTGGCCAGGTTGAAGAAGATCTCAAGATACTTCCCGTGTCTGGAGGAGTTGTTGTTTCTTAGAGTCTTGGCACACCCAAACGACTCCAACAATGGATTCGTGGCTAACACCATATCTTTGATTTTGGAAATACCTCCATCAGCCACCGCTGTCTGCTGATCATCAACAGACACATTAGCAATATACTGCATGATCTGTTTAGCAGCCTCCGTCTTACCTGCTCCAGATTCTCCCGAGATAATCACACACTGGTTGTCGCCATAAGACTTGAGGTTGTAATACATGGACTCGGCAATGGCAAACACATGCGGAGGCACCTCCAACCGGTTCTTGCCCTTATATGAATTGAGCACCAGTTGCGTGTATATGCCCAAATCCTGAAACGGATTGACCGAAATCAACACGTGGCCAATGTACGTGTATATGGAGCCATTCATGAATCGCTTGTGGAGGTTATCGTTGATGGCTTCGTCGGAGATCTTGGATAATAACGTCAAGTCGGACACACCCACCTCCTTTTTCTTGGTGAGGTCGAACTCAGCTTTCTTGATGCCGCTTTTGCTGGGAGCTTCTTGCTTGGCCTTGGAGCGGCCGCCCCTTTTGACAATGGCCATGGTTGAAGAATATGCGGGTTATCGGGACTGATAGCTCGCTTTGCTAGGACGCTGGTCGTGCGCGCCTCACCTCGGCCCGGGCGGAGTATCTCCAGCTACTGCAGACCATATACTTTCGGAATAGAAGATCAGTGAGCTTAGTTGTTCAGGGGTAGTATTTTTGTGTAGGGTCTTTAGATAATTCATGAGGGTTTAAAATTCTACATTGCTTATTTATAGTGGGAAAGAAAGATCTTAGGGTTTTTATACTTATGTGCAGTACTAGAAGTAGGTAGAGGCATAAATCCTTCAATTAAGCTTAGGTAACATTGTTCTTATGTAACATGAATTTGAGGAGTTATAGAAACACGATGATCATGATTTGTTGAGGATTTTCGAACGGAGAGATGAAAAATAGTGACTGAGGCAGGCCCGAGAAATTGCCTTGTTGGGTAATTTCCGGTCGGCCCCGATACAGCCATAAGAGTCTACACAGTTACTCCTACAAGCCATTACAAAATAACACTCTATGGAATCCTAAGTAAATCCCTATGGCTATAAGCTAATAATATATAATATTTTACCACGCTATAGGCTCCATGGCATGGCTATTAGAGACTCAAATAGACAAACGACTAGAGGTGGACACTAAAAATAGACAGCACAAGTTTCTAAAAATAGCCAACACGAGTTTGCCTAGAGAGAACACTATTCGCCGTTTTGTTCTTCCCGCCGCTGCTTATTCTTTTCTCTGCTCTATTCTTGCACATCTTCTCAGGTGGACTTTCCACGCACTCGTGCACGGTGCACACCACACATGGTTGCGCTCACTTCAGCTGCGAAAACTCAGGCTCATTTAATCAGCCTTACCAAGTATCGTCTAGCGACACCCACGTAGAATTCGATGCCAAGTAATAAAACCTCGATTTCAATAATAGGCACAAGTGAATGTAACACTAACAGGAACTAGCAGGAACTAACAATAACTAGGAACACTAGTTAGACTAGTAAGACTGGTAAGGACAAGTAGGGGAGTGACTGGTAACACTAGAGCACTGCTTAGACTGAAACACTGCTTAGACTGGAAGACTGGTAACACTAGAAGACTGGTAATGGTAAGACAGTGAATCAGTATAGTTGTCGGAAAATAAAAGTGGGGACCTATGACGACCAAATTCTCACCATCTTGTCCTTTCCTCCCGAAGCCACCTTCTTACCGTCCATGCTCCAGTCAACAGCATACACTTCATCCGAATGGCCTGGCAAGTCCACATTCAACTTGCGGGTCCGGACGTCCCATACCTTTAAGGTGGTATCCTTGGATGCACTCACCAAAAGACGGCTATCGGCAGACCAAGCCGTTTGGTATACTGGAGCAACATGTCCACGGAAGGTGCCCACGAAAGTACCCTTGAAACCATCCCAAAGCTTAATGGAGTTATCGAACGATGCTGACACAATGTACCGGCCGTCGGGCGAGAACAGCACGTGGTTGACGAGTTTCTGGTGGCCCGTCATCCGGGTCACAGGCTTGCTTGACTTCAATGGTTCCCAGAAGTACATGGTGAAATCGTCACTGGCAGTGACCAACCGTTCGCTGATCTGGCCTCCAAGCTTGGCTACCTTCTCGTAAGCCACGAGAGCCTTTTTTCTTAAAGTGGCCATATCCTCGCTTCCATTGGTCCTAGAAGATGTATGGTCAAACCCACCTTTTCTCAAAACATAGTCTGTGGAAATGGACAAGTGGTTGACCCAGTGTGCATGGCTCTTGAGTGTCTGCATACACTTTCCTCCATCCGTCATATCCCAGGCCTTGATGGTTTTATCGTGAGATGCACTGTAGATGATATTGGACCCAGACCATTTCACACACGACACTGCATTGGAGTGGCCCGACATAGTCATCGCACATGTTCTGTTAGTCACATCCCACACCTTAATGGTACCGTCTTTGGAACCCGATGCCAACCGTGGCATGTGGCCCTCTTTCGTAAGGTGCAATGGTTCCCAAGTCAAGGTCGAGATCCACTTGCCGTGGCCCACCAAGGGTCCGCCCAAAGCAGCTCCTGTTTTGGCATCCCACAATCTGACCGTATTATCCATGGATCCAGTAGCAATTATGCTTCCACAGGGAGAGTACGACACACAAAGCACCCAGTTGGTATGGCCAGAAAGCGTCTTGTATGGTGTTTGCGTGTTACAGTCCCAGATCCGGGCCGTGGAGTCTCCTGCACCCGAACACATTCTGCCCGAGTCATTTGGAGCAAATTCACAGCACAAAATCGTGGATCCGTGGCCTGCAATGGCCGTGCTAGATCTGGTCACTGCTCTGACTTTAAACACAGCACGTGGCGTGTAGACAATGGTCATGAAATCCTCGGTGGTTTTGATTCCGGGCTTCAAGATCGACGTATAAAGGTTATCCTTGATATCGATGAGTTGGGCGCCTTTGGCTTCGGAGTCAAGGAGAGAGAATGAGTATGGTACAGGGTCATCAGATTCGCCATTGAGCTGGTTCAAAAGCTCCTCCAACTGTGTTTCGGTGATGCCACCAGGCACTCGAAGAGAGCCTCCCACAGACTCACCGGAGTCGGCAGCCTGGAATTTTATTAGCACATTTGGAAGGTCTTCAGGCACGAGCTTCACCTCGCGAACCTGCTGAGCCTCTTTTTTTTGCTTCTTTGAGGGTGGGGGGATAAGTGTAGCCATTGGAGATGGAGTAGATAGTCTCAGTGTGGAAAAATACTGATGCTCATCGGGCCACATGCAGGAAAATAACGATAACTTTGATACTTGACCAAATCCGGAAAAAAAAACATTTTTGTTTTCCATCAATAAGATTTTTTTTTCTTCATTTCAAATTCCCATCCTCCATTTCTTTTCCATTTTCATTGTCCATTTTACACTGTTCACTGTCTATGCCTCTTATTTATGTTCCATTCTCTCTGTCTCAGGTCGCACTTTGGGATTCTGGCTGCTGTCTCAGACGTTTGCAGCCGCGACTCTAACCTCACCTCACTTTGTACTGGAACTCCACCAACCACCAACCACCAACCACCATTCTTGCTGATTTCAATAGCTTTAATATGCTGGTCCCTTTGCCACGTAAAATGACCTCGCTTCCGCCAAATATTCTCTTGGAGATCTTTGTGTGTATCGAGGCACAGATCCTCGACTCCTACCTCTCGTTGTTCAGAACCAAAGATGTGGCCAACCCGATATTCCGAGTGATTCTGACCTTAAAGTACTCGAGATTGATCGTCACCAACCCATGGAACGGCCAGATGTGGGGCTTGGCCCGGACCCGTAAAATTGTCCGGCCCGAGCGCTTGCCCTTCTATACGTATATGACCCTCCGCCAGTTCTCGTCGACCTTCCCCACGTTAGAAGGCCGCATTTTCCCCGAGTTTCCTGTTTTGCGCAAGATCCTCTTCATCTTGGCCTGTGAAGATACTAATTCCACGGAAAAACATTCCATCTCCATGACTTTCTCGTTCCTCATGTCGGCCATGCCCAGTTCGCTCTTGCGCACCGTAAGGAAGATCTACTTGAACATGTCGGACTTTTCAGAGCTGAAGGTGGAACTTGAGGTGACCTCCTCCATTTTTTGGAAAGTCAACAGCCAAAGAGCACTCTTCCAGTCCTTGGAGCTGTTAGCGTTGGTGGGGCCCGTCACCATAAGCCAGCTCAAGGTCTTGACCTTGAGCTATAGGTACCGGCACTTCACCAACTTACGGTCGTTGGACCTCACGTACTTGGGACTTAAAGCCAACTTGAAACGTCTCAAAATCCCCAACACCGTGGTGGATCTCGACTTATCCCATAATGTGATCGAGAACCTCGAGGGCTTTTTCGTTCCGCACCAGATCCGCTGTATGAATTTGTCTCACAACAACCTTATGGGCACCGTGTCCATGCCCAACATTTCAACACTCAAAGTGCTTAATCTTCGCAAAAACTTCATCCAGGAAATAGGCTTCCTTTCGGACTCCTTGGAGGTGCTAGACATCTCGTTCAACGATATTTCTCGGCCCGACTTCATACTACCTCTGCACTTGAAATATCTCTTCACAGATATGGCTCAGGGATACCTTATGACGGAGGAAATGAGGGAACAAATCTATAATCAGCAGGTCAAGATCCTCAACCATATCACGGCAAACAGTATCAACCTGATGCGGTATAAGTACAATGGATTATAGCACAAGAATGCATCATAGTCGGTAATGTAATAAATAGTAAGGTGATCACGAATGGCGGGCAAGCCACATGGCGTCTTCATCGGCATCTTCGTCTGTGGCTTCGTCACTGGCTTCACCAGCATTTTTATATTGACTGTTAGAGTCATCTGAGTGATTTTCTTCCATATCCTCCAATAGTATGCCAGTCAGTTCAACGTCAGAGGCATCTATGACCAGAGGGAATTCAGAATTAGTATATTCAGGATCGGGATCTTGACTCTGCAGTGCCGGTTGAAATGTCGGAAATAACAGAATGTCAGGGTCCTGGACATTCTGAACATTCTGAGGTGGAGAAGAAGGCATGGCAAAGTTGGAGGTGCGTTCCGTTTCGCCTCCTCTATTAGCGTCACTAGCTTGTCCGGAATAAACTTGCGTAGAAGATATTGTTTCTTGGATTAGCGAAGATAGGCCTTCGCTATGGTGGTTCTTTTCGGTGTCCAGAAGATTGATGAAGCAGTCCGAAAGCATTTTGGAGTCCGTAGCGGAAGTAGAATGTTTAAAATCAAAGTAGATGGGTTCAGTAATGTTCTTAAGCCCAGTCACACTAAGCACCTTGACCACAGACACTAGGTATTGGTCTTCAGAGGTGATTGGCCGTGACTCGCTCTTGAAGTGTGGACTATGGAAGTACCAGTCGTAGTAGAACATGAGCTTGCAGGAAATCTTGCTTTCGGCAGGACTTTGCTTATCTCCTCGAGCATCTGCAAAGGTTACAGGAGTTAAGGTGAGCTTGCGCTGTTCATATTGAGAACTACTTGGCAAAGCAGCTTGCGACGAGTCCAGGGGTGTAGCTTTTCGTGACTCAATTTGAGAAACAATATATTTCGGTTCCATATGGCCTAGGAGAAGAATCACTGCACACTCCTTGACTGCCCATGAAGACATTAGCAGAAATAACTCGTGAATATGCGTCTGACAGCGGAAATAAGGGTTTTCTCGTAGCAAAGAATTGGCCGGAAGTTCAGGGAGCTCCACCAGCTCAATCCCTTCCTCGTGGGCCTTATCCTTGTTCTGAATAAGCACGCGGTACTTTTCGATCTGGTGCTTAAGCATATACTCCTCATGAGTAGCAGAAAACTGGTACCTATAGAGCTCAAGTAACTCATGGAAGTTCGTGATCAACACTAAAACAGAGCCCAGTGGTTTCAGCAACGGCATGAGCTTGAAGAACGCGTAGAGTTTGGAAAACGAGTCCAAATTGTACTTGGTAATGCGGTTGTTGGAGATCCACAGCAGTTGGAAGAGCGGATGGCGCCGTAGAAGATCCCAGGGGAAGTCATTGATAGTCTCCAAAACCACCACCGATGTTTCTTCCGATTTGGAGAGGTGGCTGCACATCATATGGCAAAGCATCACGTAGAATGCTGGGTTGGTGGGCACAGTCTGGAGGTCAAGAATGGCATCGCTCTGCAAGCTCAACATGGCATCCAAAGCAGGGAGCCCTGAAGTTAGATGTGCCCATAGCGGCTTCTGGAGAAGAATTTCAAAAAGCGACACCATCGGAGCATACTGGTGTTTTTGGGGGTGGTGGTGTAGAGCTGCCGGTGTATGGCTCTCATCAAAGATCGCACTGCGTGGACCATACAGGTGCAGCAGCAGCATCACGTCTAGCACCAAGTGCATTTAAATGATGACAATTTAAGAGAATGGTTATAAGGGGTTCTAAAGGGTTTAATTTTGGTTACTGGAAGGCTACGAAGACTATGAAGGTTATGAGCCAAGCTTTCAAAAATATACTATGAGTTGTAGTAGAGTCCAATGGTGTGGAGTAGTAGAGCTGTTGTGTATGGTCTGAGGTACTCAGTGTTACTCGAACTTAAGCGTAGACTACATTATTATTCTGATAGTAATAATAGTCTCTATTGTAATAATATAGTATGAGTCATCATTGAACAATCCCGGTGCTAGTTACCATTACAGTAGTTTATAGTGGTTTACAGTAGCGATGGTATAGTGCAGGACGGGGCTCATAACCCGCTGATGGCCTAGTTCTCTTTTTTTAAGGCTCAATGTTGTTTTACGAGAGTCGAGGATTCCTTCAACTTTCAAAGTAAATTTGATATCATTTTAATTACAGGAAGAAATAGTTTAGCAAGCAAACATAGACTTGAACCTTTAACTATGGATGCGCCAAAGGCAGTCTCTCCAAAGGAAGAGTGATTATATAGAGCTGAATCTTTCCATATATTGGGTTTAAGTCTCAAGCTTCTCTTGGAGAGTACAGGGTATTGGGTGCAACTTCTAAAGTGCAGAGCATAGAGTAGCATTACAGTACTAACCTATGCTGTAGCACTAGTATAGAATAAACTATAAGCTTTTGCAGTATACAGTTGAGAGTTCAAGGTGTTGATAGTATAGAATTTAGGTTATGGATTATAAAGTTAGATTATAGAGTACAGTAGCTTTAAATACATGCACTTTAATCCTGTGCCTATATTGAAGTAACGCGAATCATACGAAGTTAAACAGAACTGACAGTTCCCATCATTACATACTGAGCCATTTCATGTCTAAATTTATATTTTTCTGGTGACGTAATTTTTTCGGCTATAGGGTAAAAATAGAACCCTTCTTATAGTTCTTTCAGTCCCTGTTTCTAGCTGATACCACCATACTAGACAACTGCACTTCTACGCTACTACTACACTACACTCCTTTTACTACTCTACTATACTACACTCTTTTTACTACACTACTACACTCTTTTTACTACACTACTACACTCTTTTTACTACACTACTACACTCTTTTTACTACACAACTACACTACACTACTACTACATACCGCTATTCATATATGCTAGCTAAGTTCCAAAGACTGTTTAATTACTGGACTATTACTCTATAGCTACACTACTACACTACTACTGTGCTAATTAAATATTACTGTACTACTTAACTCAGAGAAGCAATGAATTGTGAAAACACTTCATGTAAAGATCTAGGAGCTGGTTTTGGAAATTATTTGTGTGGACATCATTTCAGCTACATGTGTTTCGGAAATTAAATCCAAGCAGACGTGCCCTTCTTATTGGATTCAGCACTCATGCATTGTCCAAAATTCATGTTTTCTGGCATACCCATAATTGTATCAGATGGCCAGGGAGTATCATTAACACTGATATAATAGTACCATCATAAACTCATTGTCAGATTCTAGTTGTTACGTAAGATACTCTGTTCACTATGTTCATTCGCCAATCGTTCTCTAGAGGAAGGAATCGGGCTACTTAAGTAGTTGACAACGGCGTCGCCTAGTCAACTGGTTGTTGCTAGGTGCAAAGGGGAAAACTCTCCACATTCCCTCCTGGTACCTCATATAATGATGGAAGAGGAGTGACACAATGGAATGGTCATTGTTAGGATTAGACAGCGTAGGTTCAAAACACCTCAATAGGTAGAACACTACCTATGGTGGATCTAATACTTATGTTCTAAAAATCCATAGGTGAAGTCTACTCTACTCTACATCTGCAACTCCACACTATACGTTTTCCCTAAGTTTACATTATGCACTTCAGAGTATACACTGTATACTAGACTAAACACTACTTTATGGAAAACCAAGGACTGTAACAATACCTCAAAGTTTCAGTGTTTTGATGGTGATACTCCAAATAAGTAATTGAGTCTCCAAGTCCCATCATGGCATGGAGCTAACAGTATTCTTGGGTCTTTGAGTAAACTATTGAACGGTGAAGATTTATCCAAGATTCCATTGAGTAGTGGAAGTATAAGCAATAAGTATGAGTAGCATAGGAAACACTATGACTATTCCGATTCTAATATAAGTTCAGTAACAGCACTGAATCTTAATAACCCTTCTAAATAATCCTGTCCTTTTCATTTTCTAGTCTTACTTTACACTACATTATATTACCACATTGATTATCCTACACTATACTACTACACTTATCACTATCAAAATTTGTTCTATGAAAAAAAAAAATTAGCCAGAAAAATGGTTGCAACTGGAAATGTGGTTATACTGGACCTTGGTAGTGTTATGTGCAGAGTGCGAGGCCCGGGCATCTTGTCCCAAGCCCCAGTCCATTTCCAGACCGCGTCCTAAGCCTGGCTTCGGTCGCAGACCCCCGCGCGGCTGCCCCGTCACCAGGCGCACTCCACGTGGCGCACCCGTGCCTCTCTGCTTCACTCAAACTTTTCTGTGCGAACTCTGATAGTCCCGTATCTCTCACCTTCAATCTACACTCGCTCTTGCTATCCTTGCACCTCCACTCTCCATTGTGCTTAAACACCGCTCCTTGCTGCAACACAAAACAAAGTACGCTGCCCTTTACTTGCCGTGCCGTGTCCAAAATATATATTGGCGTTGCCCATTGTCCTTTTGTCCGTGCTCACTTCATTTTTATCGTGCCGACTCTTCCTTTATCCGTGCCGACTGTGAGGCAATTCTTATTTCCCTATCTACTCCGGCATTGTGCCATAATTAACTAATATCTGAGCAATTTTATCCCTACGAAATTTCAATACCTACCGAAACATAGCATCTGAGTAATCATACAAGCATTCATAATACCAGTCCTGTTCAATCCCTTATCAGATATTAATACCATTCCAGGATACCCAATCGACCTAATTTATCCTCATCAATCAAAAATCCTAGTATCACCGAATACTAGCTTCACATAGTCCCTATTTGTTCCTATACCCCTAATCTGTCTCTATGACCAATTACAAAGAATCCAATACGTCGTCTGGCCGTCACGGAAGCCACCAATCTCTGATCAAGCAACGCCCAATCTTGCATAGCTCCCACCTGGCCCTGATACCTTCGTCCAGCTCCATTGCCAGCTCCACTGCTTCTCAGGGTCTGCTGCAAGCTAGCTCCAGTGACCTGTCTCCCAACCAATCGGGGCATTTCTCCGACTCCTCCCGCAAATCTACTGCCAAACCCCGTTCCCTCAGTCAGGTTCTTGCAACAAATCTCACCAACACAAACCAATACTTGTCTCAAGAAAAAGCCTACTTGAAGAGGATACGAAACCAGCGTGTTGACGATTACTACACCAAGGGCATCAGTGGAGCCAACATAAATTTCAAAGACCCCGACGTTGTCAAGGGGGCATCCATAAGCTCTTTAAATGGCAATGATGACGACGATGATGAAGCTAATCTCTCGCCAGTGGAAGATAGTCTCTTGGCTGACATGAACAATGGCAAGTATGAGATTGACTACAGCTTAGCCTTTGACATCATGAAAAGCAGTAACTCCAAACTAAGCATCGATGACAATATCAAGATCATCAGCAAGGACAATGTGCGAGATCCAGCAGTCATCGAACGGTTGCAGTGGCAGGCCATGCTTCTCTCTGTTTTAACAGGTGATGTGGTGAGGTCTGAAAAGACAAAGATCATAGACATTGGCAACACTGAGGGCCAGGAGCATTTTCTTAATTCCAACTATACTGAAAACATCTGGTTCGGAATCCGGGCAAAGCTTTTTAACCGAAGTGAGGATGACCAGAAGAAAATCACTCTTTATAGAAGAAACCTTGTGGATAACTTGATTGACGAAATCATGGACTACGAGATTTCCTATGAAGCAGGTGCCCCAGCACCGAGAGAGCAGATAGTGGTTTTACTAGACAAGTATGAAAAAGCTTGTGAGTTATGGAGAACGTTGGAGCAAATGCGCCACGATAAGCCTGCATGCCGAAGTGAAGCCTTCCAAAACAGAATCGATGCTCTTACTGCTTGGTTGTCTATCACTGATGCCATCGAAAGAGAGTATCAATCCTTCAAGGCATGGATAGGAAACGACGAGATGGATGTCACCAAAGGCTCTGCTGTAAAGTCTACGCAGGAACAAGACGAGGTCACCAGCAGCAAAGACAACGTCAAGCGAATTTTTGAGGAGGACAACAAGTCGCTAGCTGAACGTATTGTCAAAGAGAAAGATGTGCAGATGATCTTCAAAAAGCGGGTGTTCTCGCCGTTGGCACCTTGGATGGCCAAATCCAAAAATACGTATGTGCGTCTTGGGGCCATCTTTGAAGTCCTTAAGCTTCCTGACTATGTCCACAATCTCATTGACCTATGCCTAGTGCCCATCCACCTCATCAAAGAGATCATCTCAATAAGAATGAGGTATGCTATGAAACTACATAACCCTACACTCATGATGATCGACCAAATGATCGATGACTTCAAGTCATACATTGCCACAGCTCTCGAAGTCAAAGTTGGTTTGACTGATTACTGCAAGAGTGATTATAAGAAAACGTGGTACATTGAGGACTTGTTCCAAAAGGAACTAGAGGAGTTTGACCAGGTGGTCCTCCAATGTGTTCGATACTACTTGGGTTTATTGAGCAAAAAGCTTAACGACAGTTCCAGAACTCTTCACCTGTTCCGTACGAATAAGGAGCCCGAGGAGCTTGAGGCTGCTTGGGATTTCTTGAAGAGTTTGGGAAGCTTCATTGATGGTGGTAGTGTCGTTGTGGCAGAAAACATCACCTCATGTACATCTCGATTGTGTCAGAAACTATTGGCGTACATCAATCACCAGTTCAACAATCCACCCATACCCGTGAATGGTGCTGCTGATTTTAACCGTTGGTACACCTCCACCACCGAAAATTTTGGTCAGTTAAGGCGTAAATTAGCCAGATTTACTGGTCAGATATCAAGAACATTTACCAACTCTTTTGTTTTTGAAATTCCCGTTCATTCTGGCCATAAGAAGGAAAATATCCTTGATGTGTTGAAAGAGTCCAACCACTTCCTTGTGTACACAGGAAGCATCGAAGCAAATGGAACATATCTCTTTGCCAGTGAAGATTTAATGGGCAAGGAAACGGAGATCTTGAAAATCATCAGTGGAAGCTGTATTGGGTGTGACTCAGCGGACGATCTGACCCAGTTTTCCGATCTCTTGGACCTGTCGCTTTTCAATGATGCTGAAAAGATCAAGCCTGAGGTTAAACTTCGTCAGGATACGTCGTACGTTCTTGCATACTGCCCACCAAAACCCATTGTGTGGGATGGAGAAAGAATCAATGTGAATATTTCCGAGGTGTCAATCACCGAGGTCAAAGTTGGGGAGTTACTCCTTATATCGAAGTTGAACCACGACACGTTGCACTTAGCAAGAGATCGCTTTTTGGACGCTGTGTCTGAGATCTTTGTCAGTGGCACAGTGAAGCTTATCGAACAAAGATCGTCGCTCCCTAAAGTGCATCAGGAAATGACAAGAATCAACAAGCTTTTTTTCCGGATGACCCTATCGGTCTTCGACTCGATTTCGATTTTAATTTCCAAGTGTCGTACCCTTTTCCCTGAGGGAGGATATCAGGAGATTGTCAACAATTACTTCATCTATGCAAGAGATTTTGGAAAGAGTTCAATCAAATGGTCTGATTCCTCGAGAAAGTCGACGGTTATAATGAAGCTTATACAGCTCTCTATCGATTGGGTGAGTTTCATCTGTGATGATTGCATTCCAACCGAAAGAAAAACATTTAGATGGTGTGTTCTAGCACTCGAGTTTGCTATGGAGATGACCCGCGGCTTTAATGTACTTGTTCTTGGAGAAGACCAATTCTACCGGCTCAAGCTTAAGGTGGCCCGTTGTATGTCTCTTCTCATATCACACTTCGATATCATGGGTGCAAGATCCAACGAGGCAGAACAGAGAAGATTGCTCAAGTGGTACTCGCAGAGACAAGGAATCGAGAACTCATCGGATGATGAGCAGATTCTCTCTGCTTACCGTACTGATTTGATGCAGCAAATCGATGAGATCGAAAATTATAGGAAGGATGTTCAGGAAGATTTGAATTCTATCGGAAGAGTCATGGACATTTCTGACCTGGAGTACCACTTTGTGACACTCCTTGCATCGTCCTTCTCCAGTGTTTCGATTAGATGGCAAAAGGGCAAGTTTATTGGCGGTGGGTCGTTTGGACAAGTGCACGCTGCAGTTAATTTGGATACAGGAGGAGTTATGGCCGTGAAGGAAATAGTTTTTCATGACACGCAGTCGTTGAAACTCATTCCGTCCATCAAGGAAGAAATGACGGTTCTTGAGATGCTTAATCATCCGAACGTCGTGCAATACTTTGGAGTGGAAGTGCATCGCGATAAGGTATACATATTCATGGAGTACTGTGAAGGAGGATCACTTTCGGGTCTCTTGGCACATGGAAGAATCGAAGATGAGTTGGTGATCCAGGTCTATACCCTTCAGATGTTGGAGGGCTTGGCCTATCTCCACCAATCAGGAGTGGTGCACCGGGACATCAAGCCCGAGAACATCTTATTGGACCACAATGGTGTGATCAAGTTCGTCGACTTTGGTGCTGCCAAGGTCATTGCTGCCACTGGAAAAACAAGGAAATTATCGTCAATCCATGGAGCCGGAAGCGGTGGAAGAGACCCACAGAACCTTAACTCCATGACGGGTACACCCATGTACATGTCGCCGGAGGTGATTACGGGTCAGGCCTCATCGAAGAATGGAGTGGTGGATATCTGGTCGTTGGGATGCTGTGTGCTTGAAATGGCTACGGGAAGACGGCCTTGGGCCAATTTGGATAATGAGTGGGCTATCATGTACCACATTGCAGCAGGCCATAAACCACAGCTCCCATCGTCAGACCAACTCAGTGAAGAGGGTATTCGGTTTCTCTCCCGTTGTTTGGAGCACGATCCTAGCAAGCGGGCTTCATCCACCGAGTTATTGAAGGACCCATGGATCATCCAAATCCGACAGGCTGCGTTTGGGTCATCCGATAGCGGAAACACACCCATTCTGGAGCTCGGCCACGAGATCTTGCATTCCTAGGAATCAAGACATTGATAGAACTCTCTCTAGTACATGTACTATTATCGTATCATTCATGTACTATCCCAACCATGGTCATCTATCCTAACTGTGTTCATCTAACCATGAACATCTATCCGAACCATTGGTGCTAAAGTCATCCTACTATAGTATCTACACGGATTTCCATACCATTTATTCTATTTACACGATATCACAATCTAATGTTCTTCTCCAACACACGGCAGATCTCCGACACATGGTTGCCTTTGATGTTCACCTCCCCGGTACGGGCGTTGACACGGATATTCCTAGGGAGCACATTTCCATTGTTAATCAACTTGGTCAACTCCTGAGCAAATAGGCTGACATTGCCCTGTACCCGCTTGATTTCGGTGCTTATCCTTGTATTTTGCACTTTTTTATACACGGGCCAGTGGCCGTAGGTGGTCTTCTTGATGAAGTACTGGCCTTGGTTTTCGAAGGTATTGTTGGGGAGGTCCTCTGGCGTGATGGAGGCCAACGAGGGTGGCGTGTATACGGGCTTCACGTATACAGGTTTGGGAACTCTCAAACCTCTAAGAAGCTGCGGCGTAGGCTTCATTATAGACTTGTTGGGTTAAGGCAAAAGTTGAATTGTTCTACATAGAGGACTTTTAGCTATGGAATTTTTCGCGGTCCCGGGTGTGCATACAGGGCCCCGCGGGGCTCTCGCTATATACTTCACACTAGATGAGCCTTCACACTAGATGAGCCCGCTTCTTGTGGAGGTTCAAGTCCTTCCGCAGCTGGTACTCCTCGCGACACATGTCGCATTTGTATGACTTGGTGTGGGTCTTGAGGTGCTTGTGGAAGTTGGACCGCTCGTTGAACTTGCGCCCACACCCGGGCCATGTGCACTGGGAAGGTTTGACCCCAGAGTGCGTCCGGTTGTGGATACCCAACGCAGAGCTGGTGGAGAAGGCTTTGCCGCATGTAGTACATTTGTAAGGCCGTTCTCCCAGGTGCATCCGTTGGTGCTGCTTCAACATGGCCGGCACTGCAAACCGAAGCCCACACACATCACATACACAGGGTTTGTAGCCCGTGTGCATGTGGATGTGCCGGTACACCTTTTGACGTTGAGTAAATTCCTTTCCACCATTGCGCTCGCAGCCGTGCCAGCAGCAGCGATAGCTTGCCTTGCCGTGGCCGATGTGGTCATCCTGAAGATGCTTCTGTAGCTCGCCCTCATCGGTGTGCGTCTTGTTGCAGAGAATGGGCTGACCATCGAGGCTGGTGCCGAGCTGCCACTTGCACGAGAAGTCGCTGTCTGTGACTTGCTGGGCTGCGGTTTTTTTGGGCGAGATCTTGACTTGGGTGATGTTGACATCGTTTTCTTTCCGGTCGGGTCGGTCGTATATGGGCATCTGCGGCATGAGCTCGAAGCTGGACATATCGTTGCATGACTCAATGGACGAAGGTGTAAGCATAGACACGGCCCGCAGATCGGGCATGCCAGGCGCAGGCTTGACATCGTTCTCGACTGTGAGTGTATGAGTGTACAAGTGGTCTAGAAAGAGTTTCAAGTCAGTCTCCACAAAGTCACAGTTGTTCCACTCACAGCCAAAGCGAGAGGGGTGCGTCGAGGGGAACTGGCTGAGGTTCGGTTCAAGCTGATACTCTTTTTTAATGTGGTTGTTGAACACATGGTCAAATAATGCCGAGTCATGCACCTGCTCGAGGCACTGCTCCCACTGGCATGGTTGAGACAAGTAGTTGGACGAAGCCTTTGCGTCTTTGGGAGCCACTTCAGAGAGGCCATTTTCATTGTTGCATATTTGGTTGAGGTTATTGAATTGCACAAAGAAGTCATAGTCAGAGTGGTTTGTTTTCTGGCTGCTGAGAAACGTGGACTCCGCCATGTTGGCTGGGATCTTGGCATGGAAACACGAGTGGTGCACGGTATGCGAAGAGTCT
Source organism: Metschnikowia sp. 00-154.1 (assembly GCA_002370645.1). NCBI lineage: Eukaryota > Fungi > Ascomycota > Pichiomycetes > Serinales > Metschnikowiaceae > Metschnikowia > Metschnikowia sp. 00-154.1. The sequence continues at coordinate 49,758 of NKZI01002158.1, read as the reverse complement.
AGCAGCTGGTGGTTTGAAGGCGACAGCACGGGGATCTCGGACTCGTAGTTCTTGACTGGAGGCACGAAAAGTTCAGACGACATGGGCATGTCGCCCGTTAGAGGCACGGATTCCAGGTGGCAGTGGTGAGGGAAGTGAATATGGAAATCGGAACTAGCCGAGGTGTTGGCGTCCAACAAGTCGACCTTGCGTCTTTTGGAGAGTTGTGAAGGAGCAGAGTACTGCTCAATGTTTTTCAGCACATTCTGGATAAGATTTTCGAAGATGCTCAACTTGGAGTTCTGGCTATCGCACAAGCTATTATCATGGCGCTCGTTGCCCGTGCACACGGGTTCAGTGCAGATGGAGTTTGACACTTCAGTGAGGCACTTGGGGTTGTCACAGCACTCGGATTCGGGGGCACTGGGCTCATCCCGGTTGGCATTGGCACTCTCGTCATTGTCGCAGTTGTAGTAGTAACAATCGTCAAGATCATCACAGTAGATATCATCACATAAATTGAACTCGTCGATTTCCTTGCATGCGTCCAAATCGACGGAAGACTGTACCTGGGTCTGTTGCGGTGCCTGGACCGTATGGTCGTGGTTGTGGATGTGGCCATGGATGTGCAAATGGTCTTTATGTTGGTGCACGTGCCCATGAACATAGCCATGGGTGAAGAGCTGGTTGTGGTAGTCTTCCACGGGCGCAAGGTCTCGGCGGTTTTCGAAGCCGTGCTTGATATCCCGTAGGTCCAGGTACTTGGGCTCAACGGCGGGCACCTTGTCCAAGGAGCCAGGAGGTTTGACGTCGTAAAACATAAGGTATGCTGTTAAGTCGGCGTCAGCACCACAATGTAGTCTTCAAATGTCTCTTGGTCTGGTTGATATCGTTGATCCCTTGTGGCCAGTCAGTCTGAGCAATAGTCCACTAGAGTCTAGTGTTACCGATAGATCCTAAGCAAGATACAGTGCAGGGTATCCGTGCAGTGTAGAGTATCAGACAGTAAAACAGGAAATAAGTCAGAAGAAAAGACCGGGAGGGAAGAGGGCACCTTGTGCTTTTTAAGAGCCACCTTGTAATTCAAAACACCAGCAGGAACAGCACGATTACAAGATGAAGCTTTTAAAGAAGCGCTGGAAAAGCAACGTGTCTAGGATAGGAAAACTAGTAAAAGCGTCTACGTGATAAGATGCGAGTGTGCGTATGGGAGCAGAGGTGCGTCTGGTACCCAGGTGGTTATTTGAGCATCAGCGTTAGAACCGAGCAGTGCTGCATCGCAGGCACATAATGAACGGTCATGGACGCTGCAAAACCGGTACCCCTAATTGGGCACCCGTGTAAAATCCTACATGTAGCCACCCGGGCCGGGACCTTCGTTATTGTTATTTTCTTGTTAAATTGGGGGGAAGCTGCGCCGTATCCCGGATCTTGGTCTGGACTTTTATTGTTTGGCGTCGCTGCACGTCTAAAGTGAAAAGTAAATAGAAGTTCTAAATAGAAATATCTAAAAACATATAAATAAATTTGCTATGAAAATCTTCTCCTCCTCCTCCTCCTCCACCACCACCTTACCTTTGCTGCTTGTAACCTAGTATATTGGTTTTTTTGTACCCTGAGCAACTTTTTTTTTTCGAACTATAATCAAGATCCTCTTTCCTACAAGTATAAGCAGTGGGTTTAGCATCCAAAGGAAAAATTGTCGACAATTTCGCATAAAAGTTCTCATAATTCTCAACTTGTCAATGGGGTCTGAAGAAAATCAATGGGCCGCAATAAATATCAATGGGTCTCATAAATTACATCCTTCTTAATAAGCATCAACAAAAGACCCCCCACTTTTTGCGGTGAGAAAAAAACGCAACTAATTCCACGGCTTTAAGGGTCTGCCGTGCCCACCACCTTGGAAGTGCATTTTTAGGCATTGACTAAAGTCACTCTGTAGGATCTATTGTATTGCATAGTGACTTCGTATATAGTATTTGCCGAATCTCCTAGTCAAAAATGACTTTTCTTTGTTCTTACTCCTCTTTGAGATCGCTGGTATGACGTACTGCAGCTTCACGGTGCACATGAAAAGTGACTGACTCAAGGTTGACAGCTCTAAACATGCAGCGTGGCAGGGCAATTTTGATCGCTTTAAGGAAATATTGCGGGAAATCCATTTGTGGAACTTTATTTGGGGAACTTTATTTGCCATCGGTGCACCGTGCAGACCACTTGGTGGTTCCAACTCCTCTTTTCCTTAGTCACGAATACACCCTCCCATCTACGGCTAAATAGGTGAGTAAATTTTTTAGGCATGCGTGACGAATCCTATCTAGTGATCCTATTGTTGCACAATTCCTGTGGTTTCTACTATGGCATTCATTCAATTGGCCGCCCGCCTAATTTTTTAGCTCCTGGATCTCATTTTCGTCCGCAACAAGTCCCATCACAACCAAGTACATGTTCAAGTTGTTCAACATACTCTGCTTCTTGTACAAGTTGGCCATGTCGTTGTTGTCAATTGCCTTTGCTCTGCTCATTACCCCGAAGATCTCATCTCTGACTTCGTCCACAATGATTCTTTGGTGGCTCAACTTGCCTCCCAACGAGAGCGTTGCTAAGAATTGCCACACATAGTCCTCCTCGGTGTCGCTATGACTTGGAGGAAAGATAGCAGCAATGCGTGACTCCAACGACGTGAACAACTCGTCGTAGCAGCTGGTCCACTCTGACAAATCCGTGGCGGAAATGGTGCCCTCTCCTCTCATTAACTCAGCTCTTGATAGCAACGTAGTCAAAATCGACAATCCGATTTTTGTAGTCGACACAAACGAAACCACATTGTGCTGAATGAGTATAAGAAGCAACTTGATGATCTCGTTGAACTTAAAATCTTGCACAGCATTCATCAATACCTTGCAGAAGGTCAACGAGTACGTGTCCACCAACTTTAACACTTCCTCGGGAAGTTTCTTACTGTCGTAAGTGGTGTAAGAACCATCTTTGATCACCTTCAAATTCTCCAAGTTACTCATGACCAAAGTAATCACCGTTAAGATTTGCTCTCTGGTCAAGAACTTGAATAAACGAGGCAAAACCTTCAATGCCTTCGAAAAGTTAAGACATTGCACAAATGGGTTGACGAATGATTCTTCGTCTCCGGAAGAAGATGCCTGGTCCAAGACATGCAACGATTCCCACAACTTCGTAGTGTCAACGTCTGTGGATAACCGCGACTCGCTTTCCACGGCCATCAAATTGTTCATGATATCTTCTAAAATGCACATGATATCTTTCTTAGAAAACTTCTTAATAGGTTTGGTTGGGGCAGCAATAGACGAAGATCTAGTTTTCTTGGGCACGGCGTCCACATCTTCTTGTTGGTCCTCATTTTCTTTGGCCTTTTGAGCGGCCTTACTTAAGATTACCAATTGCTGTCTTGGCTTCTTCCCTGAAACAACAGAAATCTTACCCAATACGCCCCCTCTAGCATTGTGAGGCAACTTTTGCCTCTCTTTGGCAACGGTCACGGCCTTCTGCACCTGTTGTTGCATTCTTTGCAACGCAACGTCTGCCCTCTTGTGTCTACCCCCTAGTCTGTGACCACTTTGGTCCAAGTAAGCTTGAGCAATAGAATTTGGCTGGACTTCACCGAGGCCATTCGAGCTGGACTTGGGGTGTATCACCTTGTAGACTTGGGCGTAAAAGTCTTCATTGTAAGGGTCGTCGGTAACAATCTGAGAGAGCTGGAATCTGGTCACAAAGTCTTTGTCCTTGGGGTTCATGACACCTGAGTATCTCATGATTTTCGACACCTTTTCTTGGCGTTTAGCCAATCTGGCTTGTTCTGCAGGCAGCAAATTCTCAAGCGGCACATGTTGACGCAGGTGCTGAGAGTAATCAGGCAGCCTTGGAGACGCAGCTTGGTGCTGAGGCTGAGGCTGGGAAGCCAAACCCTGGCTCTTCGATCCCAACACAGGGAACTGAGACATGTCACTTCTCGGCTGAGATGATTGCGTAGGAGCAGTTTCAGGCCTAGCAGCTTGAGGAGCAGTTTGAGGAGGAACTTGTTGAAGGGAGGCAGCACCAGCACCAGCAGGAGCCTGGGCATGGAAGTTGGAGCTTGGCATTGGAGCCTGGCCCACATGAGGGTGCACCTGTGCCATATTCTGCGTCATCTGTGGCACTTGCATGTTATGCATTACAGGCATGGATTGTTGGTTCATCTGGTTGATTGGCGCTTGCATAGGCATAAAGTGACCTGGGTAAGGCATTCCATAGTGTCCATTAGGGGGCATATAACCTTGGGGCATCATGTAACCACCAAATTGAGGGGGCATACCAGGGTACATCTGCTGGTGCGGAGGAGGCATGTTGTTGCGAGAGTCCGAAGGGTCAATCGCAGTCAATTGGGCCTCGATTTCCTCCAAGCTCAAGATCCGCTTCTCGTCTCCGGATCTAGGGGCCTGAGCCGTCTTTCCAGCAGGTGCCTGTTTGGGCTCGGGGGTGTTTTCACCCCACAAGTCCTTCATGAATTCGTCATCGTTAGCAGCAGCCCGAGCAAAACTAAGCTCGGGTCTGGCCGTCGAGGCCGAGTGGGCATTTGGCATGGTGGTAGAGGAAAAATCAAAGTTCTTACCGACCTGGTTGACGTTGAAGGTCTCGGAGTTCAAGGCGTCTTCTTCGTCGTATTCCCCTAAGCCTTCGTAAGTTTCCTGAAAATCATAGACTTTATCGTCCTTCTTGTGCAAGTGGGGCGGGGGCCCGGAGGCGTCGAAGCCGAAGAAAGACATTGCGAAGGATTTCTGAAGATAGAAACGGGAGTCTGCCTGAGTGACTCAACGGTGCAGTGTCTGTAGAAGGGCTAGTTGGGGGTTTGCTACGTAGGGTAGTTTTTTTTTGGCAGTGCACTCGACGATTTGTGGTGCACGCACGACGGGACTCTTCCGCACCGCTTTTGGTCTCCACACTCACCCACAGACCTCTACACTATAGTGCTTCAGTAGTCTAACCCAGTGCTCTACTACAATATAATAAAACACTACTATTAATCTGACTCTCTAAGGTGATATATACAGTCTATAGTACTACCTATCATGCTATATACAGAACTCGGTATCATCCTAGTACTGTACCATACCACACTATACTATACCACACTATACTATACTACACTATACTATACTACACTATACTATACTACACTATACTACACTACACTATACTATACTATACTATACTACACTATACTATACTATACTATACTACACTATACTACACTATACTACACTATACTACCAAATGACACTACTACACTATTTACAGTACTACACTATTTACAGTACTACACTATACTACCAAATGACACTACTACACTATTTACAGTACTACACTATTTACAGTACTACACTATACTACCGTTAATGCACTTTGGGTGTAGATTGTATTATATTATACCACACTACAGACACTATATTACTACACTTCTATACTACATACTTTAATCCGCTCTATACTACATTAATTAAATCATATACTCTATACTATACTCTATACTACACTCTACTCTAGTAGTGGATAAGGCTTAAATCCGTAAGATGTATGAATCTTGATTACAAAAGTAAAACCGTGAGTCTATTTTTATACTTTTTGAACCTCAATTCTATACTCCCTAGAGTCGTCCTTTTTACCTCATTCTACAGTCTACAGTCTATAGTCTACAGTGTAGTATAGTGTTTTTCAAAATTATTCAAACCAGTGCGACAAAATTATTCAAACCAGTGTGTCAAAATGTTTCAAACTAGCGCGACAAAATGTTTCGAACCACACTAGAAAAATGATTCAAACCAATAATTCAAAAAGTTTCGTACACCCCTAACCAGTTGTTATATACAGGATAACAAAGAACCCAGTCCAGTTCAGTCCAATTCCGTCCGTTTTGAACCTTGATTGGTACTGCAAAACTTCCAAATGTAGTACTNATACAGGATAACAAAGAACCCAGTCCAGTTCAGTCCAATTCCGTCCGTTTTGAACCTTGATTGGTACTGCAAAACTTCCAAATGTAGTACTTATGAGGCAATCGTCCAGATTTAGGATTTCAGAGTATTGAATTCTAATGAAAGTTGGTGTGAAACATTATGCCATTTGGTTTGAAAGGATGTGCGAAGGGGGTCGAAACATTTTGTCGCACTGGTTTGAATAATTTTGTCGCACTGGTTTGAATAATTTTGTCGCACTGGTTTGAACCATTTTGTCGCGCTGGTTTGAATAGTTTTGAAAAACACTGTACTACACCATACTACACCAAACCATACCAAACCATGCATTAACTATATATAAAATTTTTTGCCAATTCTGCATATTTACCTACATTTCTTTTTGTATGGTTTTTTTAATGAGTGGATAATATGATAAATGGGGCTGGCTGGGTATTTGCATCCATGATATTGATGTGGGACATACAGAGCTGTCCAAAAAGCACATAAATCACATAAATTACATAAATCGAGCAATACCCCACCACGTTAAATACACTAAGTTACTCTACACTACTCATTCTAGCTTATTTACTTTTTCCCGATCATTGATATCGCATTACTATATCTACTTTATCATCACACCATAACACAATGCACTACACTATATCATGCCGCACTAGTGGGCTACACTACACTACACTACACTACACTACACTACACTACACTACTACATCATATAACACTCGAAATAACAGACATAGATTTACTCTCTCATTAATCCTATCATTGTATATTGTATCATTTACTACTGTGCTACATTAGTACACTGTGCTGTACTATATACTGTTCTTTAGGACTATATACTCTTCTAATCCACTAATTGCTCTATACTTTTTCAAATCTCCTTGTAATGCTCTATAAAAAGGTTTGCAAGGTACTGGTAAGCTTGAGTTGCATCTCGTCCCACTCGCTCTCCTCCTCGCTGAGCACCGTGATGGCTCCACCTGCTCCAATTCTCCAGACATTAGTGCGTGCATCATTCTCCAAGTCTTTTTTATAGTGCACCATGGACCTTATAATCACCGACCAATCAGCATCGTCTGTGAGAGACCAATAACCAGCCACACCCGAATAAAAGCCTCTTCTTTCCGACTCGGTATTTTTCTGAAGCCGCTCGATCGACTGCAAAAGCTCAATGGACCTCTTTTTGGGCGCGCCTGTCATGGACCCTGGAGGTAACGACAGGTGCAACACATCTATACCCTTGTAGCCCTTTTCGCCCAAATGGCCCTGGATCACACTGACCAATTGATAAACCGTTTTGTATTCTTCAACGGTCATCAAGGCCTTTACATTGACTTTTTCTGTGAAAGACTGCAAGTCGTGACGGATGAGGTCCACGATCATGAGATTCTCGCCCATTTCTTTGGGTGTACGCAACAACTTGGTTGCGTCCTCTAAGGTCATGGAACTTGAGTTCTTGACAGTTCCTTTGATGGGTCTCAATTCGGCGATCTTCAGGTTCTTGTGCTCGTCACTATCTTTCCACGAGAGAAACCTTTCTGGCGAAGAAGACACCAAGATGCAGTCGTCGAAGTCCATATACCCTGAGTATGGCGATGGGTTTTTTCTCAACGCCAAGATCTTATACATTTCCCAAGTATTCAAGTACAGAGGGAGAAAGATCTTCAGTTGCGTGGTCAAGCAAAGCTCGTAAGAGTCGCCCGAGTGAAGGGCTTCCTGGCACAAGTCCATTTGCTGGTGGTATGTTTCCCGATCAGGAAATTCGTACTTGATGGTCTGATCCTCAGTCTCGCAGAGATGCTTCACACTAGACGGGATTTTGGAAAGGTCAATCTGTTGCACTTCGTGCAACTCTTGTTGGAGATCCACACAGAATTGCTGGTCATCGTTGCGAATGGACCCCACAAACCACGTGCTTGTTCTATGGTCACAGAGAATGAACCGTTCAATATATACAAGTTTGGTGTCAGGAGTAGAATCCAGACAGAACGATTTCAACTTCTCGAGACTCACATGCTTTCCTTCCTCATAGGAAAACATGCCCATGTATCCACCCAAAAAAGGCAACTTGCGGCCTTTGGCTAAAGGAGTAGTGGCTTCGAGGAGGTCACGAGGAGCGTAAAGTTTCTGAAACTTGGAGGCCACAAATTCCCATACAGACGACTCTTTCACACTCACAGTTTTCAAGGCTTGGCCCTTATAGCTCAGCAAGTGTACGTGATGCAAGTCATCAATGGAATGGGTAATGACTTCACTTTCACCCTTGATTGGAAGGCCAATTATTGACCATTCGCCAGGGTCAGCAGCCGAATTAAGGAAGAAAAAGTCCACCTTCTTGGAGTGTAGATAATCACACACATCGATGGAGCGGACGCCAGTGTGTAGGAACTTCAATTGCTCCAAGTACAACGTTGACCCTAAAGTCTTCCCTTCACCAGCAGCACCACTACTCTTGGATTCGGGCCAGAGACTCGTTTCGTGGATGGCCCGTCTATCGATTTTCTCCCAATTGTAATCATGCACGGCCAGGCTCGTGGCCAAGTGTGGGCGAGCCACTTTATTGTACAGCTCGGCCACAGCATCAAAGCGTTGTATAAGCTCATCACCCTGCTCCGAACAAACCGACTCGGGGTGGTATTGTACCCCGTACAACGGAAGCGACGCGTGTCTGCCTGCCATCAACAACGTGGTGTTGTCGAGCTCCTGACATGTGGCCAACGGCACGATGTTCTCGTTCAACGTCTTGGTATCCACATGCAAAGAATGGTAGCGCACACTGTTAAAAGGAGCACCATCAAAAAGATCACATTTTTCCGGATCGATGCGGTAGATCTGGCCGTGCTTGATGGACTCTAATCTAGTCACAGGATTACCAAACTCCTGGCACAAGCTCTGGAAGCCAAGGCACACCCCCAAGACAGGCACACAATCGGCGGGGTTCTCTGCAAACCTCTGGTAGAGGTACTTGACAATGCCCACATCCTTTTCATTGGCGGGGTGGCCAGGCCCGGGACCCACGACAATGGCGTCGAAATGGCGAATCCACGTGTCGAACACTGCTTCGTACTCATGCTTAGCAAAAGTATCGTTGAAGATGGTCATCACATGCTTGCCCGAGTTTGCCTCCACCAAATGCTTGAGGTTATTTGTGAAAGAGTCATATGAATCAATAAGGAGAATCATGGAGGCGTGGGGGAGGAGCCTTACCCTATTAAGAAGATGCGTGTAATAGATGCGTGTGATAGATGCGTACGATAGATGCGGAAGTGATATATATGCGTGTGCGACATCGTTTTCGTATGTGCCTAACCAACGGCGTTTTCGGCTATTGTTGACTGCCCGCACCGCTTATTGTTCGGCACGGCCTACCAACACATCCAATGCGTGCATTCTTCTTTGGCACTCTTGGAGCTTTCTTTCCTGCTCTTCGTATATGACCATCATGTCGTAGAGATCCTTCTGTGCACTCTCTTTCTCTAGTCTTTCTTGTTGCAATTGCTGCTCCATTCGCCTCACTTCCAAGGTCTCGTCCTTTGTTTTGCTTTCCTCCTCTGTTTTGGTCTCATTTTCCGAATCAAGACTTTTCTCCGAATATTTTTCTGAATTCAATTGTATCTTGAGCTGCTCGTATTTGCGGGTAAATGATTCCAATTTTGCCTCCAACTCACTTGCATTTTGTCTTAAAGTAGTAATCTCGTCGCTCTGAGGTTGCTTATTGTCATTCGGAATTGACTCTTTGGTGTCGACCTTTTCTTGGTACTTCTGGAGTTGTTCTTCCTTTCCGGCCAATTGCTTCTTAAGCTCTACCAATTTTTTGTTTAAATCCTCGAGCTCTTGTGAAGTGGCCTCGTTCTTTTCTGCTGATCCACGGAGCTGCTCTTCAACCTCTGCCACTTTGTTTTTAAGAACCTCTCCAGACGCTTGGTGAGATTCTTGCAACTCATGCTTCTCTGAGACCAAAACTTCAATCTGCTCCTTTTTGGCCTCAATTTCCTTGGTCAACGAATTGATTTCCGAATTATTTTCCTCGAGCTTCTGTCTGCATGTGCTCAACTCGTCATTGATGCCCGCAAGCTCATCTTTAAGAGCAAGAGTCTTTAAGTCCTCTTTCTCTGATTGAGACATATTGTTTTCAAGACTTGTGGTCTTTTGTAAAAGCTCGTCAATCTTCTCTTGTGCTTCTGCTCGAATCACTGAAAGCTCATTATCGTGTGATTTTTGTTTCTCCAAAAGGCTCTGTTCAAGCTTCGAGATACGCTCTGTATACTCGGAGATTGCTGCCTGGGAGGACTCCTGGGTAGCTTTTTTGTTTTCCTCTAAAGCATTGGCTTTAGTCTTTAAAGCTTCCTGTAAGTCCAGAATTTCTTGTTCCAAAGCAGCCGTTTTCTCGGCGTTTTCAGCGTATGCCTTCTTCAAATCACTGTAGTCCGTCAGCAAAGAAGATAGTTTTCTTTTTTCAGCCCGAGACTGCTCTAAAGTGTTTGTACTTGAGTCAATTTCCGATTCCAATTCCGAAATCCGACGGTTCAACTGTTCCACACGACTTTGCAGTTCCTCGTACAGCTTCTCCAAGTCAGTCTTTTCTTTGGTCACCACTCTTAAGTTCTGTGCAGACTCGCCTAGCTCACTGATTGCGTGGGCCAATCTCTCCTTGATTTCAATGACGATTTTATCCTTAGCCGCGAGATCTCCTCCCTTATTGTTCATAGCTTGAAGAAGTGCTTCCTTGGCTTGAAGCTCGCTGCTGATAATATTCGTCAGCTTCTCCAATTCAATGTATTCAGAGTTGAGCTGATCTCTTTCTGTCTCTGTTTTTTTCAATACCTGCTCCAACTCCTCGACTTTTTGCATAAGCGACAGGATCTTCTGGCTCGTTTCTTTTTCAAGCTTAGACAACTTCTGCAACAACTCATCTCTGTTCTTCTCGAGGTTCGAATTCAGGAGCTCAAGATCCATGTTGGTGTTTTCCAAGTCGTCCAACTCCTCTTGTTGCTTCTCACTTGCCTCAGTAAACTTGTGGTTCAACTGTTCGATCTCTTCCTTCAATTCGGTCTTCATAGCCTCCAACTCAGCAATTCGGGTTTTCAGAGTATCCTGGCTCTGTTTGAATGATGCAAGAGAGCTGGATGCACTTTGTGAGAGAATCTCGATGTTGCTCTCCAAATGTTTCATCCGGGTCTCTGTAAGGCCCAAGTCATACTCCTTCTTTTCCAACTGATTCTTCAACTCTGCAATCTCAGCCTCTAGAGTGTCGACTTGCTCATCCTTGGGGCCCGACTCTTCATGCACATCTTGGGTAATTTTGGATTCCTCGATCTGGGCCTTAAGGCTTTCAAGTTGCTGGATTAACTCGTCCTTTTGAGATTCAAAAGATGACTGCAGCTCAAGAAGACTGTTGCGCAGTTGTTCAAGCTCAGATTTCAATCGGTTGATTTCTTCACTGTCACTTGATTCGTTCAGTAAAGATTTTTCTTCAGCAGCCACTGCTTCTCTTTCTTCTTCCTCATCTTCTTTAGCAGACTTTTCTTTGGGTGAACTTTTCAATTCTTCTGAGTTCTTCAAATCCTCCAAGTTCTTCTCAGCATCGCTAAGTTTAATCTCGAGCTCTGACTTTTCCTTGATGACTGATTCAAGCTGTTGCTTCAATTCTTCAATGTTGTCAACTTCAGAGTTATATTCGCCCTCCTTTAGTTCCTTCACTTCATCCAAAACATTGGAAAGAGCCTCCAAATCTTCATAAGCTTTGGTGAGTTCAGACTCGAGTTCGCTTTTATTGTGCTGCAACTGGGTCTTTTCATGTCTCAATTCTTGAACCACGGACGCAGCAGCCCGGAGTTTTTCCATCAAGCTATCGTTTTTCTCTTCCAACTGACTGATTTCCATTTGGAATTCCCGCAATTTTGAGCCACTTTTGGTGTCTGGCACTGCGTCCAGAGCCTTCTCTTCAGCCATTTGCAACTTGACTTTGAGTTCTTGGTTGACCTTTTGTACTGCTTCAAGCTGGGCTCGGTATTTAGACACTTCTGTTTCGAGCGAGTCCTTGAGTTTCTTCATCTCTTGCTCATGGCTTGCGATCTTGGCGTTCGACTCCCTTTGTTCTTTGGTCAACTGGAACAATTCTCTGCTCATTTTGTTGATGCCATCCTCAGCCTTTTGTTTCGAGGCCTCGACATCACTAAGCTTCAGTTTGAGCGACTTGATTGCTTCTTCATCCTGTCCATGCAATTTGGTTATCTTGTTGTATTCGTTGGTGTAATGAGTCAAGCTTGACTCACATTTGCTTTTTTCAGAATGCAAAGCCTTTAACTGCTTTGAGATCTCCTCCACTTTGGTCGTCAAGGCTTGTTCAGATTGCTTTGTTTCATCAAGTTCCAAACGGCAAGTCTCCAATGATTTTGAGATCGTCTCTAATTCTTCTTGAGACCGTTGGATTTCCTGTTTCAGATGTTCCTCATTTTCCTGTGCCAACTTCTGAAGCGTCTCCAAGTCTTTCCTTAAATCAACATTTTTGTTTTCCAACTCCTCAAAGACTTCGAAGGAAATCCTGCTCCTGGGCTCGAAATCTGGGCCTCGAAATAACGCCCTCCTGATGCGGTAAAAGTTGTCTTTCACCAACTCAACATACTCTGGTATGAAAAACAACACGGGGAGACCGGTGGAGTCCTTGTCAAGCTCGAATGCCGAATCCAAATCGAAGCGTTTGAAGAGGCTATTGTCTTTGAATTGCTTGACTTTTTGAGAATAATGGTCAGCACCAAGGGCTTTTGTGATCAATTCATATAGGTTTGCTCGTGGTATGGGCGACAATTTGGTGGTGAATTCAAAGCACACACCTGCAAAAACACAGCACATGCCGTGGACTAAGTCGGAAGATTCGGTTGAGTTCTTAGACAAAAAGGCCAAAATCGCCTTGATCATCGACGAGTCACTCAAGAAATCGTTGACTGCATCAAAGTCCTCATACAACCAGAAAGTAAGGAGTATTAAATAACCAATGGCCATTCTCGGGTCTGGATTATCAAGGTTCGTGATGAGCATACCCGATAAAGCCTGGATCAAACACATCTCTTCCTCGCCTTCTTCTGCATCCCCGATTTTGGTTTCTCGCATAAGCAATTTAGTTTCGGGAGAGTCCTGAGAGATGTATACCAACAACACGGCAGCAAACCATACACAGTATGGGTTGAGTTTCAAGTCCGAATCGTACATAGTGAGAACGGTGAAGATGTTTGCATAAGGGGTTTTCTTGAGGTTCTCATCCACGGGTACATTTGCATTTGGCTTCTGCGTGACCTCTTCGCTGTTTTCAGAAACTTGTTCCCGGAGTTCGGTGTAGTGGTTGGGGTTTTTGCTGGCTTTGATTTGATCAGAAACGAATGCTAGCTTCGCCTCTTCGTTTCCCTTCAAGTAGCAGATAAGACACTGTAAAGCAGCAACTCTGATTTCGAAAATGTGCACTGAGTTCACAAGAAGTGTCCAGTTGAGAAGAGCAAGCGGAGCAGGAATGTTCTGGTCAAACGACTGGAGTTGCACTGGCATTGAAGGGTCCATGTACGGAACGTCAATCTGTGAGAATTGGTACTGCAAGTCAGAGTTTTCGGCGATGATGTCGCCAGTGACCTTGAGGGCAGTCTTTCTAATGGGAATCTCCATGACTGGAGAAAAGACGAGTCTAAGAACACTGAAGAATATTCCAGAGGAATAAAGCTTTTCCTGATTCTTGGTCAACTCCTGGTTGTCCGAATCCACAAACGACTCGCATATTTCCAACGCGATGGTCATATTCTGAAGTCTCTGGTCGGTCCAGATGATGGGAGCAGAAGGAATTGGATCGTTTTCCCCACTGTACTGATTATCCTCAATGGGTTCAGCTATCAAACGAGCCAATTGAGGTACACAATCAGTCTCCAAGAAGAACTTCTGGTTGGAGGCATTGTACCTCAAAAGGTTGGTCAAAAGCGTCATGCAGTCTTGCACCAAGATGGAGCCACGGATACCGCCCTCCTCCTCGATGATTTCAAAGATCTTCTCAAAGGTATTCTCAAACGCCACCAACTTCTGGATGTTGAAGTTGTGGTTGACCAAAGCCATCAAAAGCAAAATGGCCTCATTCCGTATAGGGTCATTAGGGTCATCCAACAAGGCCACGATAGTGGACACAGCTAACGGTGTATTGATGACACAATCTTTGGCCCGTTCGGGTCTAGCTGCAACCACAGCCTCCAAGAGCTGTAACGAAAACATCCGTACCTGGAAGCCCTGGTGTTCCTGCAACACATACATCAAGACCTTGATATGTTCGTCCGACAGGATCATTTCATCGGCTATCCAATCAGAAAACTCGTCCAATTCAATTCGCTCCACCAACAAAGGAGACGGGTACTTCCCGTTCTGCACACGCGACTGGTTGGAGATCCAGCCCAAGGCAGATTCCTCGCTGGCATCTTCTCCTCGTAGAAACAAGATCAAGAGCGTTTCCAACACGGCCTTGACCACAGGAGCATTGTCAGAATCCTTGCCGAGTGCCAGGAGAAGGGCTCGGAGTCCATGTTGCACAACAGGCTCCCTGAATTGGCGGGAAAAGCTCTTCAAGCCCAACACGGCCGACTTCCGGTCTGCACTTAGCGTGGCATGCTGCAAACGGTTGCTAAGGGTCTGGATGGCTTCCTCTTCTTGGCCCGGTTTGTGACCCGAGTTCCGGGAGATGCCGCTGAATATACCCATTCTTCGCCTGCCAATATGGAACGCAAAGTGTAATTGGGGTGGGGTATATATATGTATATACGTATAGCGAGGTGAGACTCTGAAAGAACACGATCCGGTGTGCATATACCTGTACGCGTACCTCACGCTTCCCGTCTGACTGTTACGTATAACTATGACCTCTGCAGTCCAACTCTGATGCCTGCAGAAGAGAAAGGATCAGAAGCGAATGGAGCCGAAGTGAGTCACTCTGTAAAAGTGAGTGATTCTGCAGATCCAACTCTTCCTACTCTGATGGAACTGGGACATGGTGGGGTGACTTCCGCATCGGGAAATGTGGATCCCTCTGGTCAAGATCCTAATGCTATGGAGACACTCTTATTTCCAGATCTCTCCCTTTTTGATGAACCTGTGGACGAAGAGGAACCTATACCCACTGCTCTTTCTGATTGGGCAAAGCTGAAGATCGGGACGTTCCAGTCCAGGCTTGAAATGGTCCTCCAGAGCAGGGAGAAAAAGGGATACAAGATGTATGGCTTGAGCCAGGTATCTTCGTCAGTCCTCATACAACTAGTCAATGAGTCTTTTGGATTCAACGGCTGGTCGTCGTCAGTTTTGGATGTGGAGACAATCTCGCAGGAAGAGGATGTGGAGAACCAGGTGTTTTCAGCCAAGAGAAAGGCCCTCATCCGTATCAGTCTACGGGACGGCACTTCCATAGAGGCCCAGGGTTTTGGCGAGTCTACTAGCCAACCGCATAAGTACTTGTCGTTGAGTAATAGTCTGAAAATAGCCATTACTAATGGTATACGCAATGCCATATTGCAGTTTACTGACTTGCTCAATACAGGCACCTCGATAAAGTTGGAGCCCTCGTGATAGACCCTTGAAGTTCAAAAGGTCTAAAGCAGTACAAGATAATTCACATGAAGTGCTTAGAATAATGTGGAGTTATTGATAATGTGGAGTCAATGATAAGGAGTCCTATGATGAAATCCTTAAAGTGGATTTATTGAAGTGAGTTGATGAGAAAGTGCAACTATAAAGGTGGGCTGGTTAATGATGATAAAGTGGAGTACTTTGGAAGAATTGGGCTCCTGACTAATGATAAAGTGGAGTTCTTATGATGAAGGAGACCTATGATGAATCAGTCCTATCATAAAGATGGGACTGTTTTGGATATAGTGGAGATAATGAGTGCATTTCTATAAAGTGGAGTTCTATAAAGTTAAGTTCTACTATAAAGTGAAGTCTACTAAAAAGTGAAGCTTATGAAAAAGTGGAGTCACATAGAGTTTTGATAAGTGGATTTTAACCAGATGACTAATGTAATGATCAATAGACCTTGTTGGATTCTCTTGATACATCTAGTGTTTTTTACTTATCTAAATTCGTGTTACCTAATAACCTTGGCAGAGCCGAGTGGCTTTTATACGTGATGGTGGGTCAGATGTCACTAGAAGTCTAATATGTCCAACTTGGGGAACGGCTTGATCTTGGGAACAGGAATCTCGTCTATGAGGTACACCTCGCCGTCGTCGTTGATTCTCTCACGGTCCTTCTCGCTCATGTTGTGGATCTCCTCGATGTTTTCACTCAAGAACTTGGTGAGCGCTTCCCAGTTCTGTTGGATCTGATATGCCTGCTGGATCTTGTGTCTTCTGACCAAAGCTTCCACCAAAGCCAAGGCATCTGCCTCGGTCAGGTCGAGTCTTTCGATCAACCGTCCCACCGACTTGATGAGATACTCTTCCTCGTAGATGGTTCCCTTTCTGCCCTTGGCCCGCTTTCTCTCCTCTCTTTTTCTGTTCTTGGCTGTTTTCCGAGATGCTCCTGTTTTGGCTGTGCCCGACGTCTTGCCTGTGTACTTGGTGAAGAATGAAGGAGTGGTAGAAGTTTCGGATGCTGCGACCGACACGTTATCTGGAGCATCCAAGTCGTCGTTTGGAATGCCGTAGAATGCATAGGGGTCCTCCTCCTTCTTTTGTCTCAACTCTCTTAATCTTCTCAATTGGGAGTTGGACTGACTGGTACAGTCAGCCAAGAGCTCGGCAATCACGCCAAATCCTTCGCCCAATTGGACATCCACGATCTCCCCAATAAGCTCTGACCTACCACTGTCCAAGGCCAAAAGTGTGGCACTGGCATACTCATAACTCTTGCAGTAGAGCCTGACGGCCTCATCCACGTTGCCCAAAAATCTGACCTCGATTTCCGCTGCTTGTGAGTACTTGTGGTCATCACTAAGCATGGCCGACAATTTCTGGGCGGTTTCAGAGACCAAGGCCTTGTCCTGAATGCTTTGCGCCAAATACATGGCTTCCTTCCACCGCTTGCTCAAGATGTAGCTCTGCAAAGCACTCTTGGTGTTGTTGAGATGCTCATAGGCAATTCCGGCCTCGCTGAATTTCTTCTGGTCATACAAGCTGTCGGCATATAAGGCTAGGATCTGCTTGCTTCTGGCGTCGTCATACTTGTAGATAGTCAAAGCCTCCTTGTAGAGACTGTGCTTGACCACATAGTTATCGAGTTCGTTGACGGCCTCGGGACCTAGTTCATGGAGCCAATTCAATGCTTTGGAGAACTTTTTCAAGAAATCATCGATGAGGAACTTACGTCTTAATGGGGTTTGAACATGCAAATTTTGGAGGAAGGGTAAGTACTCCTTAGGGTCCTTCTGGGACTTTTGCGCAATGTTCAATGCCATTTTGACGTCGTAGAGCTCCAATGCATGGTCATAAAGCTTGTTGACGTCCAGGAGAAACGTGAGGTGGGTGATGGTCTTCTCAACTTCGTCTGTGTCGGTCAAAGACGAAATGAGCGAGAGTGCTCCTGCCAAGTTGGCTGGTTTTTGGCACGCATAGGCTGTGATCCTGGTTTGCAAATATGTCTTTTCAAACTGTTCCTTGGAGAGAACCTCGAGGATGGTCTCGCATATCTTGTTGACCTTGGAAGACGTCTTCTCAGTACTAGAATTGACAATAATCCTCTTGGTGCCAGAGTCATATCTATCGTCAAGCTCATGGTTGCCAAGAGCTAACTTAGAGAGATCGGGCACTTCATTTTGAACCAAGGTATCTTTGTACTTGGTCTCGGTAACGTCTTCATCATGCAAGCAAGAAATAAACAAGTCCAAGTAGTCGATGCGGCCAATCTGCCGAAGGAATGTCTCCACATTGTCGTGGAAAAGCTTTGGGTCGTAGTCGTATAAGATATCAAGGTCAATGCGGTGTGTACGGCATGCAACGAAAGCACTATGGTAGTCAAGTCCCTGGATGAACTTTCTGACTCCGTTCAACACCATGATCCGGGGACAGATGGTCTCCAAGTTGCCTCTTGGCGCCTGCAACACAACAGAATACTTGGAGGGTATGCACGAGACTAGGGTGGACCCTCTCTCGATTTGCCGTGTCCTCTCATCGTGTGTGGTGCTCTGGGTAAACGCAAAGTTGTCTGGGTCAGTGATATCCTTCAAGTGGACGAAACATACCTGAGAGTGGGCAGTGGTGAACTCCAAGTGGGTATCGGTGACTTTGATGGAAGTGACAGCAGTTGTGAGTTGGGTTTCTCCGGCATAAAGTTTTCCGTTGGTGGACACTCCAAGAGCAACTGGTGTATAATCTGGGCCAGCAAATGCAAGCTCGAGCTCATGGCAAAGCACAGGGAATCTAGTGACTGGGGCGTAGGATCCGTTCTCCTGAAGATTCAAAATTGAACCATCGATGTTTTCAACAACAGCACTTTGGAAGTCGGAGGCTGACTTAATTAAAACGGCACGAGACTCCCAGGTCACGAAATTCACTGGTTCCGATTCCGATGCTTGTAAAAAAATAAGTGTAGAAGACCTTGGTGTGTCCACCAATGCCACCACCAGATGGTCTCCTATGAAACACACTTGCTTGACCAAGTCCACCTCCGATGCAAACAAGGATTTAGAAAAGGTTTTGACAATGGGGTCCTTGGCCAGCTTCATGTCTTCTAAAGAAATCGATGCTATACTGATATCACCTGAACTGGAAACAAACGCAAATTGGTCGTTTGATCCATTCACAGCTGCAGCCACCAAGGGACTATCGAAATCATAGTCCCTATAAGCAATTGGAGGAGGAACATTTGCAACCGCAAGAGGCGTGACTTTGGCTTCACACCCGTCGATCACCACGGTCATTCCGAAATCCTTTCCTGTGACAGTTGGTCCCGACACGATATTGTAGGCAAAGTTGTACATCTTCACGCCTCCAAGGGTGGTGCCCACCATCAACTGTAGGGGTTTTTCCGGGTGGAACTTGATGAATGACACTTCATTCGTAGGCAATTCTTCCGTCACGTAAAGCTCGTGTTTCAAGTACCAGTGGTAGTTCTTGGTGGTCCAGATCTGGACTCTGTCCCGTAATTGGAACGCCAAGATATCGCTGTGGCACGACCATTCCAAGTTATAGATGGTTTCGGTTGAGGGGTCTAGACGGGTGTTGAATTCGCCATGTCTCAAACCGTTCCTCTCGTAGAAGGCGACCTGGAGAACATGGTCTCCATCAGCATCTACAAACCTCTGTGTGGAAGCTATCAAGGAGCCCGAAGGTCTCCAGGCTAAGTTGTGCTCCAAGCCATCCACAGCTTCAGACACAGAGTCCAATACACCTTCACGGGAGAACACACGGATGACTCTGCGTCTGACCAACTCCAGAGTGGCTTCAATCAACGCCTCCTCAGCCGTGGAAACAGCAAAATACTCGCAATCGCCACGCCAGCTGATCTTGACCGTATCATTGTCAAATGTAGACACCGTACCCTTTTCAAGAGGAGCCACAGTAGGGTCTCTCAAGGGAGAGTCTTCCTTGAGGTCCAAACCAGCATACTTGATGGCCTCTCTCTCTCTTTCCAAGGCCTTGAAGCCCTTTCCCTTGAACTGGGTCTCTTCCTTACCCCAGCCTACCGAAACGTGCTTTGCATCTGAAACCTTAATGTCGTTGGAATCAAGCGTCTTTTCACATATAGGCTCGAACGCACGTGATAGCAACAAGAGGCTGGAAGTCAGGGATAAAAGAACCAAGGTTTCCTCATCAGGCGACCAGCATGCGGCCACAAGCCCTGCATCAATCAGCCCCACAATTTCCACGTTGCTGGTCTCGTAGTCGGGTGCAGCCATATCGTATTGGGCGGAAATCAAGTCACCATTGGAAAAGACGAACACCAAGAGGGAGGAGTCAGCAAAATGGTTGAAGCTCAAGAGCTGAGCCTGCGGTCCGGGGAAAGATGCCAATACCTGGATCAGACCGTTTTTCATGAGCTTTTGCACCTCGATGACATGGCTTTCTGGAGAAGAAAGAGCCACGGAAATGGTATCGGAGACGGGGTCAAATACCGAGTCCACGGGCGTGAGGTCGGGATATGTCCGAGACTCGGGCTGTATGTGCCCACGGTTTAGAAGAACCAAGTTTTTCATTGTATGGTTGGTGTGGGGTGGTTGGCTATAGTGTGCTCGGGACTATATGAATAAGAGAGAAAAGGTCTCATCTCACTGTCCTGCAGGAAGTACACCACACCTCCAATCCACATATACTGGGTACTACTAGACACACCAAAAGAGGAGAACCAAGTCTTTGTTAAGTCTGTGTGTATACTGTGTATATAGTGAGTATAGTATATTGAAGACATGGTAAAGGTTTTAGAGAATTGTCGGTTTATACATTTATTAGTGGAGGTCTTGTCTTTACATATCACTGTAGTGCTATCAGATTAATTGGGGTAGTTCGCAGCAAATGTTTAAAAAAGCACACTGAAGACATAATAGGCCTATTAAAAAAGAAAAAAAAAAGAAGAAAAGAAAAACAACATAAAATTATATCGATTTCTATAATATATAATTTTTTTTTCTCTAAGACACCTAACGATAGACCATTCCATTCCCTTAATATATGGGTGAAGTTCACATTCCATAGAATGCATTGCTGGTTAGTTGCCCTGGCCTCACTCAGCGTGCTCAAAAGACTGCTCCACGCAGCGTCGCAGCTACGCAGCTGCGCAGCTCATACGCAATTCAGCACTAAGCAATACAGCTACCATAGTAATACACCAATTAAAAACTGAACAGCCCTTTAAATAGGTGATCCCAAAAAACATTTATACTTCCAGAAATGATTACAAACACAAGTTTACAAAACCATTCCCTTTTCTATATAAAGGCCCATGGGTTTCGTAGGTAGGACAATCACTTTTTTGATATGGTGCGCCTGCACACACCGCTCGGCATTCTCCTGGCCAATTTTAATCGAGAACTCCCTCACGCTTATCTGACACCTTCTTTCTGACTCCCCCTTCCCCTCACCTAAACATGTCGGAAAAGTACGAGGCCGTTTTCCGTATGTATACTAAAAATCCTCTTCACTGCTCCTTCCTATACTAACCCCTTAGGCTCGGCGGAAATGTCCTTGGTTCAGCTCTATGTTCCTGCGGAAATATCCCGGGATGTCATGTACCAAATTGGGAAGCTCAATTTGGTTCAGTTCAGAGATTTGAACAAGAAAGTCAGCGAGTTCCAGAGATCCTTTGTGCTGGAGTTGAGAAAGCTCGACGAGATCGAACGTCAATACACTTACCTCAAGCTGCTTCTTGACAAGCAGAAAATCGAGGCCGTCATTTACCCTTACTCCGACGAACAAGACATTGGGCCTCAATCCGAGATCGACGTATACCTGCAAAATGCTGCACTTTTAGAGGCCAGAACTCTGGACTTTGCTGACAATACCGAGTCCTTGAACACCAAGAAGTCGGACTTGAAGCAATTCAAATACACCATCCAGGCCGTCCAGAAATTCATGCATGAAAACGGCGGGCCTGCTTCCGACACCAACGAGAGTGACGCCCTCTTGTCTCAATTAGAGCTTGGTGGTGCCACTGACTTCCATGCCCGCTTCATTAGTGGTGTTATTGATAGATCCAAGGTGGCTACTTTGCAGCAGATTTTGTGGAGAATCTTGAGAGGTAACTTGTACTACTACACCGAGGAGTTGCCAGAAGTGGTCTACGACCATAAGACCGACTCTTATGTTAACAAAAATGTCTTCATTATTTTCTCTCATGGTTCGTTGATCTACCAGAGAATCAAGAAGATCGCCCAGTCTTTGGAGGCTGACTTATACGATGTTGACCTTTCTCCATCTTTGAGACAGGAGCAATTGGCTGCCGTGGATGTCAAGTTGGCTGATATCTCCACTGTCTTGCAACAAACCGAACTTGCTTTGAACTCGGAATTGGTGGCCATTTCCAGAGACTTGAGCAAGTGGTGGGAGGTGATTGCCAGAGAAAAGGCCGTGTACAAGACCATGAATCTTTGTGACTACGATGGCTCCAGAAAGACCTTGATTGCGGAGGGCTGGGTGCCTTCGGATGAAATTGACAATTTGACTGAGTGTGTGAAGTCCATCAACTCGTCTATTCCCACCATCGTCAATGTCTTAGAGACCAGCAAGACTCCCCCAACTTTCCACCGCACAAACAAGTTTACGGCTGGGTTCCAGAGTATCTGTGATACTTACGGTGTTGCTTCCTACCGCGAGGTAAATCCTGGTTTACCTACTATCATTACGTTCCCATTCATGTTCGCCATTATGTTCGGTGATTTGGGACACGGTATTATCTTGTTCATGGCCGCCGTGGTCATGGTCTACTACGAAAAGTCTATTCAAGCTATGAAGAGAGATGAGATCTTTGACATGGCCTTTTCCGGCCGGTACATCTTGTTGTTGATGGGAATCTTCTCGATGTACACTGGTTTCTTGTACAACGATATTTTCTCCAAGTCCATGGACTTCTTCCCATCTGGATGGAAATGGCCTGAGCATTTCAAAGTGGGCGAAACCATCCATGCTACGCAAGTGGGAACATACGCTTTCGGTTTGGACCCAGCTTGGCACGGATCGGAAAACGCTCTTTTGTTCTCCAACTCCTACAAGATGAAGTTATCTGTTTTGATGGGTTACACCCACATGACTTACTCGTACTTCTTCTCGTTGGTGAACGCTTTTAACTTCAACAGCTTCATTGACATTATTGGAAACTTTATTCCTGGCTTGTTGTTCATGCAAGGTATCTTTGGCTACTTGTCCCTCTGTATTGTTTACAAGTGGACCGTGAACTGGTATGATATCCAAAAGCAACCTCCAGGATTGTTGAACATGTTGATCACAATGTTCTTGTCTCCAGGAACCGTCGTGGAGCCATTATACGAAGGCCAGTCGACTGTGCAGGTGTTGCTTGTGTTGGTGGCATTGATCTGTGTTCCATGGTTGATTCTTGTCAAGCCTCTCTACTTGAAGCGTCAAATGGACAAGGAAGCCAAAGAGCATAAATACAATGCGTTGAGTGGAGAAGACAATAACGAAGAAGCACATGAGCACCACGAGGAAAACGACGATGACGACGATGACGAAGGAGCCCACGATGACGGCCACAACTTTGGCGATATAATGATCCACCAGGTGATTCACACCATCGAGTTTTGCTTGAACTGTGTGTCTCACACCGCTTCTTACTTGAGATTGTGGGCCTTGTCGTTGGCACATGCACAATTGTCCACGGTGTTGTGGACCATGACCATTGCCAATGCATTCGGCACCACTGGCGTGGTTGGAGTGATCATGACGGTGTGTCTCTTTGCCATGTGGCTTGTGTTGACGGTGGTGATTTTAGTTGTCATGGAGGGCACGTCGGCCATGTTGCACTCGTTGAGATTGCACTGGGTGGAGTCGATGTCCAAGTTTTTTGAGGGTGAAGGTACAGCCTACGAACCATTTGGCTTTGACTCGTTGCTCAGTGGAGTGTTCTAGACAAAGCGATTAAACCTGAGTCCAAGGCCGACAAAAGGCCAACTGACAATGCTACACTAAATAACTATAAATTATACATTCAGTCACATTAGTTCAAGAAACCATATAAACAATTAATACAGATAAGTTTACCTATCACAATTAATACAAATATGTCTACCTATCACTCCTATCATACTATGTCGCACTCCAGATTTGACTGCGCGAAGTCATCGCGAAAAATCACCCTCTCACTATATACTACTTCAAGCACCAGTCCCATGTCTTCACAATTGGCGTTTGTTATAGACAGTCTTAAGGAGGCACCCCAAAGCGTGATCCCCATCTTGGCCACTCTCCATGCCGAGCGGGAAAACTTGGCCTCCATCTCCAAGGTCGACTTGAAGCACTTGACCAGTCGCACGCTTAACTTGTGCAGAGCAGCTGATGCCTATAGTATATGGAGTGGAGTCAGTATCGTACACATTCTTGCCGATAGTGTGTTTGTATTGGCTAATGAAGGACATGCCTTTTTTGCTCAGCTTGTTAAAATCTTGGGCTCTCCCTTTGCCAATGAAGAGCTCATCTTGGAGTCTACCGTGGACTGCCTCAATAAGCTCTGTGTTAGTATAAAGGGCAAACCCACGCTTACTCGGGAGGTGTTGACGCCCAATTTGGCACCACTCTTTTCGGGCTACTTGGCCCGCGTGGATCAGAACCCACGCTTGATCTTGTCGTCGTTGAAGACGCTTATAGAGGAGTACCCCACCACGTCTCGGCCGTTCGCCAATAAGTTGAAGACAAAGCTTTTGGCGATGCTTTCGAGCGAAGACTTTCTCAGTATGCCGGAAACCCTCCAGAAAACTGTGTGTTCCACGCTTGCTACCTTGCCTATCATTGAGAAAGATGGCCCTGATGTGCACTGGAGACAGGACGTGGACCGGTTGGTGGCCAATATTGCTGGGACGGTGGATATTTACACCAATTTCGTCAATGTCAAGGAAGACCAGGAAATAACTGCCTTGCTAAAAAAACTCTCCAAGGCTGATGAACCCGAAATCTTCCTGGCTCTCCATATTAATATCAACCGGCCAGTGTCGATTTTAAGCATTTCCAACCGAATGGAACTTTTGTTGAAGATGCTTCTGGGTTACCTTACCAGTGGCAGTCGGTTTGCAGTGCCAGTACCCATTGGCCGTGTGCTCGCAGCCATAGAGCTTGTGTGCTCTATTAACACCAAGTTCTTACCGTTCAAGGGCGAGATCCGAGATCAGGAAATTAGGGATTTGGTGGACGTATCGCTTGCCAGATGCTACGAGGCTGCTTTGTTGGTGTTGGCTGCCTTACCTGCCAAGTACTCTGGTGTGCTAGTCCCTCACTTATCGGACATCTTCTCGGTGTTGGAGCTGCTCGTGTTCCTCAACAACAAACAATTGGACAAGCCCCGGATCCTCAAGCACGAGCCCATGATCACCAAGATCATTGCCTGCGCCAAAAACTACTTGCTGCTCTCATCGTATTTCCCCGACTATCCCAGCATCTCGCGCATAGTGGATGTGGCCCTCTTCTTGGTACAGCCCCGGGCCAACGGTCAGTGGTTGCAGAACCATTCGGAGGCTTCAAAGACAAAGTTGTCCCACTCATCCAAGGCGGCCCGCAGAAAGGCCAAGAAAAATGCCTCTATCCCATTGGCTGACTTGCTCTCCCATGAGCATCTCTTCGAGAACAATGTGCTGGACACCACACGCCAGACGGTGTTTGACTTCTTCACCGTGGTGCTCAAAAATACGCCTTTGCCTTCCACGCAATACAACAAGTTCCTTAAGTTGGTCATTGTGGATGCGGTCAAGTTTTCTTGCACTCATAACCATGGGGCCATTCCTGCGGATGTCAAGGAACTTCTTCTTGCTGCGCTGTTGCACCCAGCACCGGAGTCGGCCTCGATTTTGCCTATTGCTGCATCGTTGTTACCACGGTCGGAACTCCTTGAGGTGTTTACCCACCCCAGATTTCCTCCCTTGCCCCAGATGGTGCAGCCACGTGATGCACTTGAGGAAGACGATGAAGAAGACGAAGACGTCCCTGCGCCCGAGCCCGTTCGTCCCATCAAGAAACAGAAGATTTCCAGAAAAGAGGAGACTGCTAAGCCTGAGCCTCAACTGGCATCTGAAGACATTTTCACCGCTAAGTCGTTTAAGACTGCTACTGAGAATGCTGAGGATATCGCTGCAGTGAAACAGGAGAACCAGGTGGAGGAGATTAGTGCAGAGCCGATTTCTATGGACAGAGGAACTTTAAAACCGGATACGGAAATCTCTAACGAGACTTTCAAAACGCCTGCCGAAAATGCCCAGGACATTGCTGAAGTGAAGGCTGCAAACCATGTGGAGGAGCACTCAGACAAGGAGGAGAGTGACTCTGAAGGGTCTGAACTCGAAATCCCTGACTTGGATTTGGAAGACTCCGATGACGAGAACCAATAGACCATTTAACATAGATAAACAATCAAGATTAATCATTTTAAGTAGTGTAGATCGTCTAAAAATGTGTAATACAGAAAACTTAAGCAATAGTGCTGGTAATAGCTTCAAAAAAAGAAAACTCGCGAAGTGGTCCTGTGGTCTAGTCGGTTATGGCGTCTGCTTTACACGCAGAAGGTCCCCAGTTCGATCCTGGGCGGGATCATCTTTTTTTTTCATTAAAAGATCAGTGACCTTTATTTTTTGTGCAGTCACTTCATTTGCAATCAGTGCGTGCTTGCAACCAGTGCATTTGCATTTGCAGTGCGAGAGAGTGAAAGACTGGTTTGAGATTGTTCCCAATGAGTGTGCGGCCCATGGTTAATCGATCAAGCCGTCGCCGGCGATCTGATGAATTGTCGAACCAAATCTACAAAGTTACGAGCCAAAATAAAACCCAACGCGTTTATTTCCATGCTTATAAAGACTGATATCGTAATCCACAAATATCTCGAGAACTTCCGACCGAGACGGTCTCTGCTTTCCATATTCGCTGTCTTCTGAGCACGTTCGGCATCGCCAACCTTGTTGACATCAACTTCTTCGATCTAATCTTCGTCACCATCTTTATTATTATCATCTTCGTCTTCATCCTCTTCTTCATCCTCTTCTTCATCCTCTTCTTCATCCTCATCATCGTCGTCATCTTCGTCATCATCCTCGTCTTCGTCATCATCTTCACCGTGACTTCCACTGTCCACATCATCATCGTCATCAGTATTTGGGTTCACATCTCTCCACTCCACATAGTTTGCACTGACAATCTTCTTGCACACAGGAAGAACCATAGGGTCAAAGGGGAAGTAGGCTTCGAGATCCAAGAACTCTTGCTTGTGTCTGAAGTTGCCTACCGACGAGGGGAGGTTTGAGTTTGTCTGAATCATTCGTTCCCTCTTGTTGTTTTCGATGATAGAGTAGCAGTAGCAGACGTTCAACTTGGTTGCGATCTTGGCAAAAATGAACACCACCGTCTCGTCACAGTACTTCAAAGGATTGAATTGGACTATGATGGCACGTTGGAAGAACTTGTCGATGTCACATTCCCATTCACTGTCTCCGGCAGAAATCTCATCTGGCATTTTCAGCAACTCATTATGTCTGAAGCAGAAGATGTAGAGCAAGGCCTGGAAGGTGGCATAGAATAACTTAAATCTCTCCATGCCTCCGGACGAAAAGGTGCCAGAGCTGGACTTGGACGAGGACAAGACCTCGTGCTCACGTTCAGCAATGTACTTGTTGATCCAACCAATCAAGTAGCTGACTATAAACACCACCTGGTGCTTGGTTAAGTTCTTGGCCCGCGAGATATATGATGCGAGGTATTGCAAGGCCTTGAGGCGCTTCTCGGTGATCTCGTTAGGGTTAAATGCAAAGTCTATAAGCAACACCAAGTAGGAGTCGGCCAACTCCGGCTGATACTGCGTGATGTGGAACAAGAGGAACTGGATGGACTTGGTGAAATGCGTGGGTAAGATGTGCGTTTTGAATAGCGAGGTGAGGGTATTAAAGAGAGGGACACCATTGCCGGAATTCAACTCTTCCGCGGTGAACGACGACGCCGTGGCTTTCAACAATAGACTCAACGTGGTATCTAACTTGGATACCAACCTCTTGATGTTCTGTGTAGAATCCACCGCCACGAGTTCGGTCTCCTCGTCGTTATCAAGAGACATATCATTGGGGTCGTCGTCATTAGCGTCGTCGATTTCTTCTTCGTCTTCGTTGATGAGGTCCTCGATACAGTCGTCATCTAAATCATCCAACTCGTTCTGCAACTCCACATCCATTTTGATGGTGATCTCCACCACCATCTGCCAGATGGAAAACTGCAAGTCCGGGCAGTAGGAGATCATTTTCATGAGATTGGCGACGTAGTTGACGATATCGCTGGTGGATGCAGAAAGGTGGTGGGGGAGGTTCAGTAGCATGATTTGGGGGATGGTGTTGATGCAGGTGGGGAAGTACGAGACAAACTTGCTGAGCATCTCGTGATGGGGATATGTGTCGTCCGACACCCGGGGAAACTCCTGCACTAGCTTTTTGAGGACATCCTGGAGGTATTTGGGGAACGACGACACCAAGGCACCTACGAAATGGGCATATGTGGCCAAAAACATGGGGAACTCGGGGCTCTTTTTGGCGGATTCCAGAAGTTCGAGCCATTGAAAGCGTAAAATGGCGCCGATCAACGACCTGGCGGCTGCATTGTCTAGTTTGGACACATTGACCACTAGACTTTTAAGCACAATAATGAAATGTGGGAGCGAGATGGCCTCTCGGTGTGCAAGGGGGAGGCTGATTTTGGTAGTCAACGAGTTAAGCTTGAAAGGATCCTGAAGTTAGTATGACTGAGAGAGAGAGAGAGAGAGAGAGAAAGAGGAAGAAAAAGAAGGATAAGAAATAAGAGGGTAATTAGAGTAATATTTATAGTCGATAATTTATGGCACATACCATTTCCAAGGACTCCAAGGCCAGCTTGACGAAAAGGGAGTAGACCTTGTCGGAAAATTGATCATGGTCATGCTCGGTGCGAGCCCGCTTAACATCCAAGCATTCTTGTGGTAGGTCCCTTTTTCTGCTCATAGGGTCATGCACTGACATGATCATTAAGGAGAAGAGCGGCTGGGGAAGATGAGGTGGAGATGTGGTTTTTTTGCCTTGGCTTTTTCTCCTTGCGCTGCATGCAGGCCCCGATGCCCTACTACTGGGGTGCGCACTCTCCACAGTCTGTCAAGACACTATGGTCTGTGCTAGTATACAGTAGAAAAATGTTTTTTTCAAGTGTCCCTTGAAGGGTACTAGATATTATCCAGGATTGTGTAATCACATAGTATGTAGTAGTACATAAATGGTGTATATTAGGAATAGTAGTGTGTAGTAGGGATAGTAGGGATGGTAGGGATAGTAAGTAGTATGTAGTAGTGGTTGTGTGAGTGTGTAGTCAGTGCTATTTAAAGTTATTAGCATAGTCAATTTCTACAGGTAGCCAAGTTTTATTGTAAGTCAATTTCCCAATTTTTATATACAAGTTCACTTTAGTACGAGTCAGAACAAATCTAAATGGATTTGGCTTTTTTTTTGTAGCTTGATACAGAGTACTGGCCTTTATTCTGGTAGTCATTGGACCACATGAGTTCGCACTTTTATATGGTACGAAATATTGAGAGTGTATTTATGTCATTCTACTTCTTTAGGCAATTAAATTATTTCATAATCAATTTAAATGTTTTTCAAATGAATTCAATTTGAAAACAGTCAAAGCTTATTTCCTAGAGCAATAATTTATTAGCTATAGATATTTCACTTACTACTGTACTCTGCTACCCAATTAGTACCCTACCATATTGCGTTTGAATGTGACATTTTCAGAGTATTTTCATGGCAATTTCATACCGTCTATAAATATATTATAGTCATAGAATTAGTCAGAAGAGTCGGCCTAACCAATAGACCTAGAAGTTATAGAAGTTATAGAAGAGGACTAAATCAGTGGACTCTGAGACGGGGGATATGCTAAACCCACATACAAATATTAGGCATTGAAAAATAATTGAAGACATATATAATCTCAGGATCGAACGAGTAGGATATTTGAATAGTCTAGGTATTTTGTCATATTGTATTACTTTACAGTATAGTAAAGTATAGTTGTTCTGTAGTACATGTATAGTACCCAACACAACTTGTAGAGGAGGTAAATCCTAGTTCGAATGGAACAACCAACCTTCAAGAATTTGAAATATTATTGGTGGGTCTCGTGATAGGCCTGGTATTTTCAGACCAATAAAGGTGATATCGAACGAGAAGTTTTAGAACCAAAGAGTAGTCTGTCGATTATTCCTCTATATTCTGTCATCCTAAGCTCATTATCTTCCGGGTCTGCGTTCCGGATCCTTTTGGGTAAGCTGGCAACTAGGTACTATGAAAACTGTATAGCCAATAGCTTGACAAAATAGTGTAGTATAATCTTGTAGATGTACTAGAATATCACTTTTCACTCCACGATCTTGGTCTCTAACTTCCGTCTCCCAATTTGTTATTGAAAGCTGCTGCTCCATATAACCTCTACTGAATTTCTTTCAACCAATAGCTGTTCACTAAGAGTATTATTAGTACCAAAATGTTTTGGTATGTCTCTCTTAAATGCATGCGTCTTTAACAGCTCTAGTAATCACATCTTGCTGATTCATTCACAGCCTAGGTCCAAACAGAGCCAGAGTAATACCTACCTCTAGTACTATAGTCGCATATAGTACAGTAAAGCAGTCAGTATTTGTCACCAAGTACCTAGCATGTTCGGGGTCAGAGTACTTCGTGTATGCGTTGTATGCAGGACAATGATACGCCGTGTGCAGGTTCCTCGTGGGTGAAAACTGTTGGAACATGAGGAATCAGTACATCTCTAATGTACTGCATGTAAGCAGGACAGATGAAACAGTGATATGCAGGAATAGACTGAGAGTGGACGACGTCCCGCGGAAAAGGAAGCGGATGGTAACACAAGAAAAAGGGTAATAGAATAAGAGACAACGTTAGAGTTGAGTACAGCTTAGATACATAATCGTTCCAGTTTATGCGTTAGTAAGCCACAAAGCGCAACAAAAACTCTTCACTCGCCTCGCACCGACTATTCCACTTTGGTCTTGTAAGGTACAACTTACATATCCCTGTATATCAATACATATACTAAAACATAGGTTAAAAGTATTAATGCATAAGCGGTAATAGTAGTAAGTAGGAGCACAGTAGAAAACAGTGTAAGGATCTCTAGCTTTAAAAATGTACATGAACCCATAGGAGCTTGAGGTATAAAATTGGATTTTATGATAGGTGGGAATTTAGGTGGATTTCACATTTGTAGTACTGAAGATAAAATGGAATTGACTGTGTAAGTATAGCAAACGATACATACCAAAGTAAACAATAGTAAAAAAGGCTACAGTAGGTAGGACTTATTTTAGCCAAGAAATTAGAGTGAGTAAGACGAGTTTGGTAAAGTATATGGTTAGGCATGGCCAGTCTCAACCAAACAGTAGTCGGAAATCCCCGATATACAAATCTTTGCCAGTCCATAAACGGTAAAACGACCCAAAATTTGTCTGGATGAGTCAATTCTGAGATTCCGGAATGAGAAGCGTGGCCTAGAATCACGTATGTCTATTATTATTTACGAGCAATAATACTTAGACTGTATGAGGCACTGAAACTTTAATTCCCGGACATTATACAATTATCCAACTTCACAAAAGAGGTGTTATTTATTATGATCATCTGATGTTAAACTTGAAAAAATAACCTGATTAAGTATCTATTAGCTTATACTGTAGACGGAGCATAAGATTTCTAGAGTATTCAGGGAACACAATTCCAATTTCAAGCGAAATCCTAAATTAGAATGAGGCCCCGGAAATCAGACGGGAACGTGTTTGAGCCTAACTCTTAAAATACCCAATCCATACTTCAATTCAGAAGAATCTTCATGCCTATTGCGGTATTTAATGTTGTTGTTTCAAGCTCTCGCTTGGCCCCTTAATTCTTCCTTCTTACAGGGGTTGACGTATTTTTTGAGATTGCTTCTTTAAATCCGTCAAGTTTCATCTGTCAATTCTTCTCCTCGAACTGCATGGCGTATCCAGGAGCTTCCAGAAGGTCAATCCCAAGCGAACAGGGAACTATTTGCCCTAGAAATTAACTACGTATTTTAACAAGCAAGTGTTTAAATAATTACGTGTTACAACAATTACTTTGCTTTAACAAAAGTTCTATTCCAAAATCACTTTAACAAAAGCGTTCTTGAAATGTGTACACTTTGAAAACAGATCTTTTCATATTCTTGACATGTTAGTTCTGAAGGGAATGTGTCAACACACGGAGTCAAGGTACTACGTAGTGTATTGTATACAGGCCATTACTGTATTATGTACAGGTCATAGACAAGTGGATAACTATCGAACGTGTCCGCGCCCCGTCTTAAGACTTTGGTCTTATAAGGTACAACTTACATATCCCTGTATAATGATATATACTAAAACATATGTTGAAAAAATGAAGTTTTGGTGCATTCGAAACATCAATTAAAGTGTAGATATAAATAGAATGTTTGTTTATGTTACACGTACTTTGTAAGAGTTACATACTAACAGGCGTCACAAGTAATTAGAGGGTACAAGTAACTAAGCGATACAGGTAATAAGTAGGTGATACATATGTGCTTAATACTGAAACATACTGCAACAAGTCCTAATTATGAGACAAGGTGTGGTGGTGCTTTAGATAGACTAATTTGTGGTTAGTTCAATATCAAGGACTGTCTATGCTATAGCTCAAATAATTAGAAGAAGCATTAGTAAAAATTTTGATACTAATTATTATGGTAATGTCCTGGCATAGTCTAGTAATACAGTAGTATGGTAGTAGTAGTAGTATAGTACCAGTAGTAGTATGGTGGTACAGTGTCTAGTAATACAGTGGTATGGAAGAGTCTAGTAGGAAAGCATCATATCACGCGTATTCTGTGATGTGCCAAAGGTCTGAGTGAATGTGCCTGTTTCAGAATTTCAGATGTTTCAAAGTCCTATGTTTCAAAGTCCTATGTTTCAAAGTCCCATGTTTCAAAGCCGGCATGAAACAGGCTGTAGTATAGTCAGTATAGCAGTACTGTGTAGCATAGTCAGTAGGTTAGTATATTCTTTATAGAAATCACCGATATAGTGTAATCGACAAGTATTCAGTACTATAATCAGAGTATATTGGTAGAATGTATTAGTGAAGGAGTAGTGTATAGTAGTAGAAAGACTATAGTGAATTATCTGTATACATAGTGCATGCGATCGATACCAGTGCGATATCAGTCCTGGTGCGATATCAGCTGTGGCGCGTCTTACTACACCTACACCTGCCACTACATCAATCCACCAATCAGCAGCCGAGAAATGGATATACAGGTGTCGGTCCGAAGCTTAGTGCCGCTCGCCATCTCCGACCACTCGGCCCGCAAGTCCAGCTACCAATATGGGGTGATTGTGGGGAAAGTGGCTGATACCCATGTTACTGCCTTCGATACGTTCGACCTCAAGGTGGAAAATGGAGTGGTAGACCTTGAATACCTTAAAAAACGACTCCAACTTCTCCAGGTTGTCTCTCCCCATTTGTCTCTTATTGGTCTCTACACTTGTGTCGAAAATGGCCATATAGATAGTGGCTTGGCACACCAAATCCGTCAGGACAAAGGTCTTCCCGAGCCTTTGATTGCATTGGTGCCACATGCACACGGAACCTTCAAGTGCTACTCGCTTACGACAAATCAAGAGGTTACTTACACACTTACCCCGGGAGAAACTGAGGAGATCGCAGTGTCTTCTACCTTGAAACACCCGAACTACTCCCAGCACAGACAGGACTTGATATTAGATCACGAGACCAACTTCATGTCTTCTCTTGACCAATTAAACACTTTGCTAAGTGCTGTCTTAAATAAACTGTCTCTATCCGCAGAGGCAGAACGTTCACTAGTCCATTTGGCCCATACAATTCGGAATTTCCAGGGCTGTTCCACCACCGAAGACCATCTGTTGATAACCTCACACTTGAGTCTTCTCTCATCCCAAGTTGCTGCTATTTTTGCCGCCAACGAGCAGATAAACCAGCAAATTGCTGGTACTAGTAAGGGCCGGATGAGGTTTCCCGATCCGTACACCCGATGAATTAATGTCGATGAAACAAAAGCAGCCGTTTACTTGCTTCACTGAGAGTCTTTATACTCCAACACGAAGCGGTCTCTTTGCACAGTGGTGGGCACTATCCGATCTAGCACCTCGTTGTGCTTTTTCTTATAGGCAAAGATGATGTTGGCATCTTCATAGCCGAATTTCTTGGTGAGTTTCAGGTAAAAGAGGCCACAAGCATTACAAAGTGTCCGAGAACCATTGGGCCCTCTTCTCCACTCGGGAGTGTTCTCCAGCAAACACTGGCCGCACTTGACATCAGCCTTCTTTTTGCGGCCTCTTTTCTTGCCCACATTTCTGCGAGGAGGAGAAAAACTCCGGTGCGCAGGAGGCTCAGGCATCAATGGGTTTCTAGCGTCTTCAGTCTGTAAAAAACGTACGGGTGTGTACGAGAACGAATACGAACGACTTTTATCCGAAAAGGTGGAAGCAAACTGGAAGTTGGAGAGACTTACGGATCTGACATGTGCTGGGCGGAACTCATGGCCACCGGCAGGTGATATTGCAATAGTTTTGGGCATGTACTGGGATTGGCTAAGACTGGGCCCCATCTGGGCGGCAGCATAGTCTGACATGTGCATATTTCTCTGAGCAATAGCAGCACTGTTGATATTTTCTAGGATCATATCGACAGAAGGAAGCTTGATGTTGGTTTCTCTCTGGACAAAGGTACCGGAAGGAAGCTTCGGATTAACAATCATCGGGAGGTGAGGCGCATCATTGGAAGCATCAGGAACAAGAGTCGAGAACGGAGGAAGGTGGATCTGGGAGGAGGAAGCCAGGTTGTTCATTTGCCATGCCGAGACGTACATTGGGTAAATCGAGAGACAAAAGAGGAGCTGGGTTTGAAATAAGCTAGCAATCTAGAAAGGGGAATAAAGCGAGGTCTTATCAAGATATAGGGGGGAGGGGAGTGAATCTTACAAGTGAAGGAGGAAAGTGGAGGAGGAAGAGGAGAGGTTTTAAAGCGGTGCATAGTTCTGCCAGCATAGGAAATTGGGTGGGTGTACAGACGCATAGAGGAAGGAGCAGAGGAAAGAGACAAGAGGAGCAGACCAAAAAGACGGGGCAGTTTGTGCGGCCAGAGGAGAGAGATTCGAATACAGATGGTACAGATGGTGAAGAGATCTAACAGACGATGAGGGCCCAAACAGTATGGTTCAGAATCAGCCTTCCATGAGTTGAATTGAATCCGGATCTTTTGAAGCTTACCATTTTTGGGTGATTGAAGCCATATCGATTATTACTATGGATTCTCCACCTGTGGTCTAGACAGTCGCAGTTTCGCAGCTAAGTGCACCAGCAGCGGGAGGTGCGAATTTCCAAGTCTGGTGCACTCTCACGGAAACTATAGCTCGGCACACCGCTCTAATCATACTACATATTACCAGCTCCAGCAATCAAGCGACTCCAGCAAAGCAACCCAGCAAACTAGCAAAGTCTAGGTGACACCAAACTATTCCTGCATCAAACCTAACGATCATCCCCTATTATTTCTAGTAGTGCTAAATCTAGTAACTATCATACACCTCTATCATCTCTATCATCTCTGTCATTTCTACCATCTCTACATATCCACAGCATCTACTCAGTACACCATATGTTCAGACACAGTGATCTTCATTGTAATACTGGTTGATCTAGTCTAATATTTACCATTGGATTACACAAGATTTATTCCCACAATAATTTGATTTAGTAATTTGTAATCCAATAATTAATAGTGGGTGGTAGATCATGGTCATTCGGATTGGCTTGAGCAGGGCCCAAAACCAGGCTCAAACCCAGCAGTGCGAAAATTAAAGCGGACGGTCGCAGCGGTTTTCTTCCGGAGTTGCAAGGTGTTCGTTGCGTTCGTCCGCATTCATTCAAATGCGATTGTGGTTACGAGCGCGCACGTTGCTAGCACCCCGAATTTTTTGAAATTTGTATCAGGTGAAAATGCAACGGCATCCGCTTGCTCAAGCCAAATACAAAACTTCCGATTCCTGGTCCTGCACATTTTGCCTATGGTTTCCGGAACCCTCTCTGAAACTCCTATACTGATTTAAGATTTTTCTTGCAGTTGTAGTAATCACATAAATCTGATTCTATAAAGCACGGAGCCTTAATTCTGGATTTGATAGTGGTGTATTGGGGGAGTTTTGTATCTGGGAAGTGGTGTATTTGGTGGTGTAGTTGGGAGTGTAGTTGGGAGTGTATTTAGATAGTGGGTTAATCGGATTTGGGTTGCTTTCTGAGGTATTACTTTCAATTGCTAATTTCTAGGGGCACGTATAGACCAAGAATTTGGGGCAGAATTTCTGAGACGAAGGTTTGATACGTTTGAAGGAAATTCTTAAATTCTTCACTCAATACACTTGAATGAAAATCCCCACATGTAACTGGCCACTTTTTGCATTTTCTTAAATATGCCTTCTTAATGCAGTTGTCCAACGCATTCTTCAATCCTCCGGTTGAGATTTTTCTCCCTTTGAAATGCGTCGGCCAACTCAAGACTTGCTCTTTCTTGAGGTCATATTATAAAACATACGATCTTGACGTACATCTGCCGGGGCTACAAACCGTAATCTTTAAAAAATCCCCTACACCCTCATTTAAAACATCCATTCACCTTATCCGGCCATAAGGCTGAATCTGGCGCATGGTCGTATATTATGGCCCATGCGGTACCCTCACACATTTTGCGGTGCCCATTGGCTGCAGTACGCTGAGGATATGCGGCAACAGGCGTGTTTCAGATTCGCAAACCTGAAACACCGCTGTCTTATTTAGACTCTTCCCTTCCTCAGTGCTCCACGCAGACCTAAATGATCCTCTGTACCTCCCGGTCTCTGCTAGTCTAACCCTTTCCACATTCACTCTCTTACATCTACTGTGGTCGCAGACTGGTTCAATTGCGTGACTGCCTTTCCCCCGGTTGAGAATTCTAAGCCTCTCACCACATTCCCACTTGCCTATCATCAACTTTCGAATCTACTCTCTTCGACTGCATCCATCGGCCCATCCTATTGCACCCTCGCATTAATATTTTCTTTCTCCCCTTCAAATACCTGTTCGTGCAATATATGTCATGGCCGAGATAACTGACGAAATCAAAGAGTCGCTACGCCTTATAGAAGACTTAAAGTTCTTCTTGGCCACTGCTCCTGCTAACTGGCAGGAGAACCAGGTCATCCGGAGATATTACTTGAATAATGACGAGGGCTTTGTCAGCTGTGTGTTCTGGAACAACCTTTACTTCATCACTGGAACTGATATTGTGCGCTGTATTCTTTACAAGTTCCAGCACTTTGGCCGAACCATCGTCGACCGAAAAAAGTTCGAAGAGGGTATCTTCTCTGACTTGCGGAACTTGAAGCTTGGTACAGATTCTGTGTTGGAAAACCCCAAATCGGCCTTCTTGGACTTTCTCTTCAAGAACTCGTGTCTCCGAACCCAGAAAAAACAAAAGGTGTTTTTCTGGTTCAACGTACCTCATGATAAGTTAATGGCCGACGCTTTGGAGCGTGACATCAAGAGAGAAAAACTGGGCCAACAGCCGACCTCGGTGGCTATACGAGAGCCTGCTCTACT
The DNA here is from genome assembly GCA_002370645.1 of Metschnikowia sp. 00-154.1. NCBI lineage: Eukaryota > Fungi > Ascomycota > Pichiomycetes > Serinales > Metschnikowiaceae > Metschnikowia > Metschnikowia sp. 00-154.1. Next base: position 12,460 of record NKZI01002158.1, on the reverse strand, counting down.
GTTCAACTACGTGGAAGACAAATCCAGAACTCTTTATGAACAGCTAGGCGACTACCTCAACCAACCACAATTCGAGAACCTCAAGTTAGAAGACGAGCAAAGTGTGTCGGACGAGGGCACTGCGTCCGGTCCTTCGAGTGAAAAGGGTGATCCCACCAATGCGTTGGCTACCATCGATCAAGACCAGGACATGTACGCCTACCGTGAAATAGCTCAAAACGATGATGATGACGACGAAGACGATTTCCCTCTAGACTATTTGGACAAGGAGTTCGGTCTACCCTCGCGGGAACTTAACTTCCGTGACAAGTCTGGCCGAGACTACATCTCTTTCGACGGTAACTATCATTCCAGCTCCTTCATCAATGCCAGTGACAGCAATTTCGAAACTCTTGACCAGACCATGTTCCAAAGCTCAGTGAACGTGGTCAGCAATGACGATTACCTCATTGAACAAACCATCCCGGCCAAGGTACCTGGGTCGTCGTCGCAACCGTACCTCCCGCGGCTGGCCAAATTCATGGAAGACCCCGGATTTCTCCAGCCGTCGGGTGTGGCGCCACCTTACGGCTATCCATACCCTCATGCCATGGCTCCAATGCCGTCAGCCTCTTACGAGCCCAGCTACTTTCTTCACGATACGTCGCCGCACTATCACCACCCCCACGAAGAATACTACCACCCCCAATTGACGCCGATGGGGCCCATGGCACCAATGGTTCCAATGGTATACATGGAGCCGCAACCAGCATTTCCCGGATACTACGCCGATCCAGACACACTAGCCAGGGGCTACATGCCATCCCAAAGACAACAGGATGTCAGTGCTAGCATGATGCGAAAGAGACAGCAGCTACAAAACCGCACGCCCAAGGTGACCAAGCCTTCCCACTCTAATAGATTCAAACCATCTGACTACGAGCTGAGGATGCGAAAAACAGTGAAGCTAGAGCCGGACGATGCCATGCCTCTTCCTCCATCAGAGCCCTCCGGGAACCCGGCCACGATCAACCCGGAGCAGACTCACTACAGCTAGCGCATGTTCAAAGTGATGGATTTAAGTGGTTCTTAATACATTATAAATACAGAACAGGACGCACGCCCATTTTCGCTTGTTTCACGTACTGAAGTACTCGATCATTCTGCGTTGTGGTTCCGTGACTTGGCGCATGAACGAAAACATCACGTCCCTCGAGCCGTTGACCATGTGCGCATCCGAGTGGGACATTCGTGCTGCACGGAGCAACTTTCCATAGGTCTCAATGACAACCTTCCGAACCTCCACTCTGGAATGTCCAATGTATTTATACAACACATCGTCGATCGACTGCACAAACGCCTGGTCGATCGTAAGCACGAGACTCTTGCTCGACACGAGTTTGTAGAGACTGGCCAAGTTAAAGTCTAATGCGGCTTCACTCATGGCCTCCGATTCACCCAATGCCTCAATCACCAACGAGAATAATTTGGTGCTGGGGTATAATCCACAGAGAGCCTCTTCAAAGGCCTCTTCCACAGCCAAACTGAGGGCGTGGTGTGAATTGGTAGTATGCATTTGGCTGATTTGGACGAGCGAGCCCCAGAGCGTATCCAACTTCAACGAGTACCTGCAAACGAGCAACTGCTTCAAAACCATGAGGGCATCGAAGGGGTCGGGATTTGGCAGCGATACGAATTTCCATAGCGCTTGTTCCCCAAGTTGAAATCCTTCTTGCGAGAGGTATTGATAGAACTCATGTGACTCTGGCACTTGTAGGTACTTCATGAAGACAGCAAAACGGGACTCGGACATTTCGCCCATACGAAACTCACCACAAAGAAGCTCGTATTCGTGGATGCTGAAGTCGTCGATGCGAATGAATGCTTGGTCAAGTGCTATTTTAGCAATGGAGAAGTTGAACCAGTTAAGATCAGTGTAGCTGTATTGCGAGACTTTCTGCGGCGAGCCCATGCGGTTGTCTTCGAAGATGGAGATGGGCTTGTTGCGGCTGGAGATCTTGTTGAGCGGGTCGACTTTCTCAATAAACGTCTCGATGGAGTTGGCCCGGTTGGACAAGCGCACCTGGGCAAAGTCCTCCACGAGCTCCGACAGCGAGTCGGAGTTGAACTTGGAGAAGAGATCTGTTTTGAGCTCGGCACTTTCGGGATTGCCTTCTTCTGGCTCGGGCAACCGTACGGAGCCCTCTTCATTGTGAATACTCAAGTTCGCTTCTGCCTCACGAGCTGGCTCAATCAAAATGCTCATATCATTCTCACTGTGACTGTGTGGGAGATGCTCCTTTTCACCAGCCACTTCCACCATATCCTGTACCTCGGTTTTCTTGCTGGCAATCATACTCTTGATCAGGGTATTGGAGGCTTGCGTATCGGAATGCAATGCTTTGTCTTGGTGAGAAGGCGAGACCTCTGGTTTTTGGCTGGGGAAAAGCATCGTAAAGTCCGTGGGGTTTTTGAGCGGAGACAACTTGAAGAACTCCATGCCTGGAGCGACCTGCGTGAGTTCGGAAACGTTGGGGATCACCATATCCGTGTGTTTGTATTCTAGAACATTATCAATGCCAACCAAATGATCGATTTCCCTCTTTATGCTTCTCGAGGCTGAAGAAAGCTGCGAGACAAAGAGCACCGTGTTGATTGCATAAAGACTTCGAAGTAGCGTCTGGTATTCGTCGATAAGCTGCGTTTGATGTATCACCGGCACAAGCTCAAAGAGACTGGATACAAGCTTTGTGAACTTGATATCTGTGATGGGGATTTTGAACGATGCTCGGATCGAGAGCTTCAACAAACTGCTGAGAATGCTGCTCTTGTACTTGATGATTTGCATGGCCAATAGCTTATCCTCGATGATATTGTCCAAATCAGATATAAACGACAAGAGCAATTCGAGCGCGTCGTAAACCTCATCAATAACCAATAGACTCAATACAAGGTTGATGTTTTCTTCCGTGGCTTCTCTGTTGATGGCACACACCCTGATGAAGTCTTCAGGGCTGAACAACTTCCGAGATTTGCGTAGAAGCTTCTCTGAGTCGTTGACTATAATACCCATGAGAAGAGGCTTGGAAATGGAAACTCCGTGAAGAAGCAGCATCACCTCGGGCGAGAACTCCTCTCCGCCCAAGACTGCATACTTGAGTAGCTTCACGCCTTCCTTCATGAGTTCCTCCTGTGACGATGATAAAAACTTGGTGATTGGGTCATTAGAATTGTTGTAGGGGTCAGTGGAACGCGACCGAGTAGGCGTTTTGATGTTAGGAGAAATGGACTTGGAAGGATCGAAAACTTCTCTAGTGTCTCGTTTCCTTGGGGTTTCACGATGCAGAGCTTCTGCTTGTGGGGGAGCTGTAAGACTAAGGTTCCTCTGGGAGTAAGTGAGCTGGGCGTAATGCGGTGTATCCAGAGGTTCCATCTTGACGTCATGGTTTCTCAAAGATGTACGAGAGTCAGGAGCTGGTGCCTTCCTTAGTTCGGGTCGATTCCAGGATTGGCTCTTATTGTTGATGGGTAGTTTTAGGTTTGGAGGCTCGGAAAAGTGCTTTGTCATGCGGTTTGGCTCGTTGTGATCGGCGGAATATTCTCCAGTAAATGTACTGGACAGCTCAAGAGACGGCGTGGCCGAAGACGTTTTGAGTCGGGAGTTGCTCCGGGATATTATTTGCTTACTTCTAAGCTCCTTGTTCTTAGCAATGATGCTGTCTTTAATAGAAGGCCGAGTCTTTCTCTGCCCATTGGAGAGAGGTCCGGATTTAGCCACGGACGCCGGCTTTGATCTTTCTAACGCTTTCACAGTATTGTTATCGAGTTTCAGCTGGAGATGCTCAGCTGATGAAGAGGAGATCGAGTAATACCTCCAAAACGAATCTTTGGCAGACTGCCTGACTTGCATGTTTGGATCAGCAAGCAATCTGATCAACATTTTATCGGCGACTTCCATCACACTGGGGGCTAGCGGAGTGCTTGAGCGCAAGAGTACCACCAGGAGCCAGAACCCAGCATAGCTCTTTGTATTGACACTCTTTTCGAATGCCGTGGACGTGACCCTTTGAAGAATCTTTCCATTAATAGTGCATTGAGACAATATGGCCGACATGGCCACGTGGGAGTTGGAATGGGCCAAAAACTTGGTGCTGGAACTAAGCTTGATAAGCGTAGGCATAAACATTTCTGCAGCAGAATCAAAAGCACTTCCACACATGAGAGCTAGTTCTTTGACTAGCTGACATGCATTCACCGACAACGTCGTGCGTAGAGATAATAGACATTTGCAGATGCCATCGGCCACCTCTTTGATGCAAAATAGTGCATGTGAGCAGTACTTTGACATAGCATTGCCCCGACACAAGCCTCTTAACTGTAGGATATTTCTTTCCCGAAGAGACCAGTTTTTCTCTGTTTCTTTGCTGGAAAAAGAACTCATCATTTCGGATATGAGCTCATCGATCGACTCTGGCGAGTCCATGTCAATTTTCTGCATGGAAGTGTCGTCTTTGAAGCCCGTAAGCGAACTCAATAGAGCCTCTAATTCTGAAGATGGCTGGAACGAGTCCGATAATGGAGCTGGAAACGACTCAGGTTCTTCCGACGGCAGCATGTGTTTCAGGTGAGTCCCAGAAGATTTGATGTCGGATGCAGGAAACGATGTAGATGTAGATGGGCGCAAGGAGGACTTGTATTCCGGGCGAGTGGTCAGGTCCAAAGTGCTGGGAGCAGCAAATGGAGCAAGTGTAGGCAGTGTTTCAGCGGAGAGCACGGAATCCGTGCCCATGATAGAGGAGCGCAAGTGGGGATCCACATTGTTGGCCTCCAAGACCTTATGGAGCTCATATTTATGGATGCGGTTGTGTTTGAGCTCATAGTAGTTTTCAAGCAAGATTTTGACGTTAGCCACGAGCTTCACATCGTCTGTGTGTTTAGCAAGAACTTGTGCCAATGCATGGAGAAACGGATCAAGCTTGAAGTGGGGATTGATAGCACTGACTATATGATTAAGCCACACCACACACTCGTTCACCAAGAGCAGGTTTCGGTTGCCTAACCCAATTTCAATCACCGCCTGGTCCACACACAGAGGCAGGCTTAACCAATATGCCTCGAGCGCTTTTCGGGCCGCTAGCTTGATGGATGATCTGGAATCAGCTATGCGGGGAATCAATATCGGGAGCACGAGAAAACTCTGGGCCGCCAATACCTCTGCTTTCTTATCCTGGATACTGACACGTTTCACCAAGTGGCACACTAAACTGAAGGCCAAGGCCTGGAGAGCCGAGTCGTTGGTATCTAATACGATGGAGAGCGACTCAAAGTACTTGGGCACAAACGATAGATCCACATTGTCTTTTTTCACGTGGGCCTTGAGATCAGAGATCACGGCAAACGTCTTGTCTTTGGCGCCGCCTAGGACCACGCTGTAGAGTTGTGTGCCGGAGATGGCCATGGAGCTGAGCTGAGAAAAGGTGGTGGAGCAGAGACCAAAACAACGGGCTCTGTGATGTGGAGGCGCGAATCTGATAATCGTGCGCCCGTGTGTTTACCCCAAGACAAGACGCGAATGCTCTGCTGAGTGCGAGCACTGCTGAGTGAGCACTGCTTAAGTGAGCACTACTTAAGTGAGCACCTGAGCGAAGAGCTGAGTGAGCAGCTGAGTGAGCAGAGCCCTCAACTTACTCCATACATTAATCACTGTATCCGATAAACACCATAGAATTTAAATAAATTTCAAGAATTTCATTAAGTAATATAAATCTATCATTTTTGCAGACGTTGTAGTATAAATTTGAAAAAAAAATATAGTATGAATGAATATTGAAATGCTAGATGTATCATCGTGTGACTAACTACTAGACTAATGCCTTGGGTAATGCATTGGGTAATGCTTTGTGCAATGACTACTATACCTTGACACGTAGTACATACTACATATTTTCTTTGAGATAAAGTTTGGTAGATTGAGAGGGAGAGATAATTTAATGACTTGGAAAAGAGAATTTTTATGAAGAATAGAGATATGTCAAGGCATAGACGTTTCTGACTAATATCAAAAATGTACTGGTAGCATATTTGATTTTAAACTACCTCCTGTACTACAGTACCATAGTACAATTTTACCCTCTACTATACTACGCACTATATTAGTCTTTACTACAAAGAATACAGATATACTATGTAGTATCGTTATGTACTACTGCTATACTAGTCTTATCCATACTACATAGCTGTACTGCTGTACTATTATGCTACTATGGTATTTGATACTGTTCATCGGCTGATTGATTGGAAGTGGCTGACTTCTGGTTGAATTTTCACTAGCTCCCAATTGATGTCTTACTGACTTCTTAGTGACCTTAAGAAGTACTCATGATGATCAGCCAAAATTGCTTATGAATGTACTCATTGACTCTTGTGAAGTTTAAACGAACAGTATGACTTCTGGCTCTGACTATTGTATAGGATTTCAATAATGAATACATTATGACTATCCCTGATTTCTCGCTGACCCACCACTATTCGTGATTAGTATCAGATACCTCTTTGAAATCACGCTGCTATTGTCTAGTGCTTTAGAAGCCTGGTATTTTGTATGGTTTAGAATGTAGAAAAAATGACTCGATTCAATATCTCAAGATGACTCCCAGAGATCCACACATCCTCGAAAAATATTTATAATGATTTTGAGTCCGCCCACGTTATTTTAGCAATAAGGAAACGATCAAGTAGTCACCATAGTAACCTTGATATTCTTAAAGGGAGCCTGTTATATAGGGCAACTGACTAAAAATATTAGACTTCAACAGCGACTCTGTCTGTAAGTCTAAACTTGAACTTATACAATCATGGTTTGTTTAAAAACTAGAATAGTCGAGGTTCTCCTTAATAGTCATGCTCCCAGAAGTATATGACGTCATGGAGAAAGTCTCAACAATCATGATAGTCAACCACAATAAGACCATCCGAGACACTTCAAGGAATTTATATTTCAAATTTTTGATGGAATATGAACATAGCTCATCGAAACTTGACAAATCATTAAAATTTTTGGTCAATAATTTGGAATACCCCACAGAGTCAGGAAGACAATCAGTCATGGAACTCATACATTCGATTATAAAGGGGGAAAAACCTCACTCTTATATAAACTGGGTGTAAGCAATCCTCAATAAAGGAATGATGTAATAGAAAGAATAAACGATTAGAATTTTTGCGAATGTAAGGAAAAGGTTCACATTAATGTATTTGAGGTGCGAATGGGTCTTTTATAGACAAATTGTGAGGGGTTTCGCGGTGGCTGCAAAAATGAGTCCCCGCCGTCCCCGCCCTTCAAAAGTATAAATATTATACCACTATCTGTACACCTTACTGAAGTTACATAATCTACTGTACCTATTTAGTGGAAGGAGCTAAAACCCAACGTATAAACCTAAACTAAAGTGTAGAGGCTAAAAACTCTGGCGTCTCTCCAAAAGTACTTGAAATACTATAATTTCTTGAATAGTGCTTTTTTGCTCAATACTTCAGTCACCATACAATTAGCTCGTAGTAGATATTGTTCTATGGAGTATAAGTAAATGGAAACCACTTTAATACTCACCTAATTCCTGTAAGAATGAGCTTTTCAAAGTGATTGATTTCGTATAGAAATGGTCTGAGAATTGTTGTAGTATAGAATTGTTTTAGTATAGTCTGGTTCATCAATGATATCAAACCCCAGCCAAGGGTAATTCACTTTTATCAGGTGTTCAATACACAGCCAGCTGACCATAGGCCTTGTCACTTGCCTTGAGGACCAGGTATCAAGGAAGAAAAATCTACTCAAACCAAAACTTATTTAAATGCAAAGAGGAGCTCGAACAAACCAAAGAGCCTTTGGAACGTGTACTTTCCCTCTCAGTACTAAGACAGTGGATATTTAGTATGTAAGCATTAGTTAGTAGTATAAATTGTTGTGATATCGGTAGTAGGTATATAATGATATCACTAGTAGGTATGGAGTGGCAGTAGGTAGTATAACTAGTAGTTTTGAATTTGAAGGCAGTAGCAAATAAACTAGTAATACGAGAAGCAGAAGTCGGTGGTGATATTAGTGCGTAGTAGAGGTGCGTATGTAGTGCGTGTTGAATATGCAAGATGCGCGAACTTGTGTGTGCAGGCAAGATGTTACATGCAGTACAGAACGTATGAGTGAAGGCTAGCATTACAACTGGGTCTGGTCGTCAGGAGGAGTCAGGTTTGCCTTAGAGACAATGTATTAACAAGTACGGTGCAGGAAGAAGGGGTCCAGGATGGAAAGGTATATATAGGGGAGAGTCCGCTCTTGGTTGAGCGGTATCATCATTTACCAGAATACTACGGGCCTTCTAGTATAGATCAGTAACACATCTTAACACTTCTAAACAAACAACTATGACAACTAGTGCTCCATATCTCTTGTAGTTAATAGCCAACAACGACGTGACTGTTCCTGACTATGAAAGCGTTATCTCTAACGCTCAACAGTGCGAGTGGTGCGTCAAAGTATTCAGAAATAGTGTAGACCATAGCACCAGTACCCTAGATAACTGGGTAGTTCATAGTAATTTTCCGGTCTAGGTTTGATACATCTAATACCAATATGGGGTATACCATAAATAATATATCAACGTACAATACTGTCCTCCATTATATCCTAGCATTCAGTGGCTTCATATTTATAAGATGACTCGTTAAATTAAAGACTTACTAGCTGGAAATAAAGACGTATAAAGCTGGATTGATCACTCCTTGGTAAACACCCAGAGAAGACTTAGAAGTACCACCAGTACGGCCGTTATGAGTCTGGACTCAGTCTTCGTCACCTTGTGCAATTCCTGGTTACTGATCAGATTATCAGAAAGAGCCACACGCATTGGGTCAGACAGAACACCCGTCTTTTTGGCCGTTTGCACTTCTTGCTGAGACACAGACGAAATAAGAGCCTCGTCCACGGCGTCCACCACCACATCTTGCACGTTACCGAAGAAGTCTGTAAGACGAACGGTACTAACGTCTCGCTGGTACAATTTGGTGCTGATTCCCGGGTTGGAATGCACGTTTTCAAACGTGTACTCGGCGAAAAGCTTGTCCATGGTGACCTGCGAGTTCTTATCGAGCTTCTCCAAGAACTCCAAGGTGTAGTATGTGAAACGGTCAATGACAGCCACACCCACATCCAAGTCCGAGTGATGCGAGTAAGACGACTCGTCCAATTTAGACGACCCCACGCTGAGAATGTTGGGCGAGTAGATCCTCTCGTACATGGTGTTGGCCTGGCACGTGTCGATCATGAAGAAGATCTCACGGTACCGCTTCTTCTCGTACATCTGCTGGAAGGCATCGGCCAAGTCGTAGGCGCCGATCTCCTCAGCATCCTGAAACTTCAAGAACTCGTTTCCTCCGTGTCCGGTCATGTAGATAAACACGTTGGAGTTCTCATCCGTGAGCAAACGCTTGCTCCGGGGGTGGTTATCGTCCCAACGGTCGGTGAGAAGCCGGATGAAGTTCTCCACAGTCACCTCGTAGCCGCGGTAGTCCACCTCGATATCGTTTCCATAGAGATCTATGGCCTGGTCCATATTGTTGAATATAGTTCCAGGGAACGCGTTCCGGGGGTTGCAGGCAATGTCATCGGCCAACATCAAGATGATCTGCGAGTCGGGAATGCCCATTCGTTTGACTGTGCGGTATAAGCTCAACGTGTTGGCCATGTGTCTGTAGTTGAACCAGAAGCGAGAAGTAGACACGAGCACGGCCCAGTTATTGGTGTGGCCCGAGGAGCTGATGACTTTCTCTGCTTCATCCGCAAAGCCTTCCGTGGCTGCCAAGCACCTGCCTATAAGCAAGAGAAGCCATAGCCCAAAGTTACGAAAGTACATGAGTGGTGAAACGTGTGATAGCTTGTGTAGTATTTGGTAGATGTTTGGTGCGTGCTCGATTACTAAGAATACATGTGCAGGTCCTCACATAGAGATCTACTACACCATCACCGCACTACTCCACACTATCCATACATTAACCACATCAACACACCATATCAACAAACCATATCAACAAACCACATCAACAAACCATATCAACCATACCTCAACCATACCTCAACCATATCAACATGAATCATTTACCTAGTAAATCCACCTTAAGTGTCATACTCTACACTTTGACCTCGAGAATGTAGGATGTAACTGGTCTGTAGGACCTCTTACCTTCACAAAAGTATGGTGACCAGGTAAACTTCTTTAAGAGTATTTGGTCCAGGTCAATTATGGATGGTTCAGTCAAGTCATCCTTAATATATTCAAATGTATTGGTCGAATTTATTGGTTGATGATTAGTGTGTTTATGTAGTATGGATGGGAGGGAATGTGTTAGTGATGATGTAAGTGTAGTGCACGGTTGGTGTACGGTTGGTGTGCGGTTTACAGTAGAGTATGGTGTAAATATAATAAAGTGGTTTGGACATTTGGTGTGCGACAATACATATTTTGCAGCTATTTGATGGTGCTCGATATCCATCACTGGACGCACTACAGTCTATTAGAGAGTATCACAGCAAGTAGGCAAGTGTTAGTACTAGTATAGACATCAGAGCATACGAAGCTCGTCGTAGTAGTTAGTAGTTAGTAGTTAGTAGTTAGTAGTTAGTAGTTAGTAGTTAGTAGTTAATAGTTAGTAGTTAGTAGTTAGTAGTTAGTAGTTAGTAGCTCGTAGCTCACAGTAATTAAATAGTAGTGTGAGTAGGTTCGTGTATTAAAGTAAGGTAGAGTTGGTCTCTGTAGTGTGGTGTGTGGCCTCGTACTTCATGAAACAATCGCTTGTTGGCCTAGTCAGACTGACAGTATGACTATCTCGGATCCATGTACCACGAATCAAGACAAGACGTCTGACAGTATGTTTGACCATATATCTATACCTGTAATAATCTCTAGTCATGACTAAGGTGTAGCCAATCTAGAGTTATACTACAAACCATGCCATATCTATAAATACTGGAAAAAAAAATAAAAAAAAAAACTAGTGTACAAGATAGATTTTACAGAGTTATTTACAGAGTTACTTACAGATTTTTTTTACAGAACCGTACTTCAAGGTTTGTAGGGTTCTACGGCTTGGGGTTTGCGTTTGGCATGCTGACGCCATATTTCCAGTTCGACATCGATAGCGAAGTGAAGGTCAGAAATACTCAGTTCTACTCGTGCCAGGGCATGAACAATACCTTGACCTTTTTTTCTACACCGATATCTTTGGCTCGTGTATGGAGGTGGACATTTACCTCATGCCTTATAACAGGGAGACGAAATCCCCTGCCATAGACGAGCTTTTGTGAGATCCATCTTTGTAAGGTGACTCCAAAGTGTCAGAGGTGTCAGAGTGTCATAGGCAGAGTCTAATCTTTATGACTCAGAAGAATGGTTGATTTAGAAGTCCAGCTAGAACATCGAATGGGGCCTTAGCTTGAGTTTAATAAATGTACTTAGCCCTCAGCAGTAGAACCTCTTTAAGTCTAGTGTAGACCCTCTTTTAGTCTAGAGTAGACCCTTTGTCTCCAGAGTAGACCGGAGTACACCTTCTTAGGGTCTAGAGTAGTGGACCTGTTATAGCAGTACAGGCAAGTGACTCCACACTAGTATTCCAGGCTCAAAATGGTTGTCAGTTAAGTTGGTTAAGATGCATCCGGTGGCAACAGTTTTAGACTGGAATAATTGACCAGGTCTTGAGGTCTCAATTTTCTATACTGAAGTGACACTCCGTGGTCCAGATGAACCTGGACCCCACAGTGAGCCACCACCACTGAAAGTACCAGAAGGTACCAGTGGAAAGTCAGTGGAAGCAACGGTGAAATCGCTAGTCAATGTAACAAACGTGGCCTGTGGAAAGTACCAGTGGAAAATAATGGAGTGCCTTGCAACGTACCGACACACATGACACCATAGTACACTACATATTGTATATATAGGACTGATTATAATAAGATAGTTCTCGTGATATTTTCTCTCGAAAAAAACAAAAGAAAACAAAAACAATCTAGCCAAACATTACGGCATTTTGGTGTGTTGTGAATGTAGTGCGAATGGTATGGTGGCCCAACTATGCATTGTAGTACCATAAAATGCAGAATGCAAATTATAAAGTGTAAACAAAATTTAAAAATGTGGTCAGAGTATTGAAAATTCTAATACGTGTAATTGTAGGAAAACTTTAGAATGTAGAATTTTGATAATTCGGTTGAGTTCTGTGGAGCACTAAATTAAGGACGGTGAGGTGCTGTAAGGTACTGCGACGAACAGTATTTTTCAAAACTATTCAAACCAGTGCGACAAAATGTTTCGAACCACACTAGCAAAATTAAACAAACCAATAATTCAGAATGTTTCGTACCCCTTCGCACATCCTTTCAAACCAAATGGCATAATGTTTCACACCAACTTTCATTAGAATTCAATATTCTGAA